>VIAB01011105.1:14328-33623 GCA_009801035.1 Oophaga pumilio
ATGACACTTAAACCAATTTGCATAATAATTTGGAACCTGGTGTACAAGCAGCAGCTTGGTCACAGAAACCCATGTGTTGAGTTCTCAAAGCACAGTTTTTGCACTCATCTTCACTACTGATATATTAGCTTGTAAAGTTTATTCAAGTATACATAGGACTTCCCACAGCAAAAGGTACATCAACAATAATAGTGGCTAAAACTCAACCAAACACATATAGTTTACTCAACACATAGGCATGAAGACAACAGCCAAAAATACTGTGTTTATTATAGCTCAAAGTTTATTATTAAAAGTCCAAAACAAATAAATGAATAAAACCCATAAAAGCAAGATGCTGTTAAAAAGTATGGAAATAATGATGATAAAATGAAAAAAAAAAACAGCTTGCATGTCTAATATGGGCCCCACTGTATGAGCTTAATGGACACATATAGCCTAGCAATAAAAGGTAACAGTGTCCTTCCCCATAAGTAAAACCAGCTGTCTGACCACAATATATATTAAATGAAACACAATGTAAACTTAATGGACACACATAATCTGGCAGTGATATGGGAAAGAGTCCTTCTCCATAAGTAAAACTGCCTGCTTGACCAGAAGAAAAAACTATTATGTGTGGCACTTACATCTTTAATATAACGCTAGGAGCGTCCCTCTGTCCGAAGCCTTTATAGACTGCGCCAGTGCGACACGCCTGCGCAGTCTGGCTCCAGACAGATTGAGGCATCCAGCGGTGAGTCCGGCGCCATACTCATATCCTTACCTGACCGGGAGGAGCGTTGCCGCGGCGCTTCTCTTCTCCNGTGGAGGGGCGTCCGGCTGTGCGCATCGCTCTGCGTGTGGAGGTGCGTCCTGCTGTGCGCATCGCTGTGCGTGTGGAAGGGCGTACGGCTGTGTGTAATATGTATCTCTTGGGATCTTTATCTTGCTGATGGTTGGGGGTCCCAGCAGAGTGTCTGTGGTTTATACCCCTTGGTGTCACAGGCCCTGCTGCCCCTTCTTGCTTTTCATTGGGAGACGAGGAGCAGTGTGTATGGCGTAGTGCCCGCTGCCACACAGCTGTATGGAAGATGCAGAAACTGCACAGTGGGCACCCTGCCCTGTATATGTTTAACCAGTTAGCAACCAGAGCCCACGATCACTTAGTAGTAATTTTGTACATGTAGTGGCTTACCAATCATAACTTATTTTAAGCTGACGTTTGGACACACATTTTTTCTTTATTTATCTTTTAATCAGTTAGATATGTAGAGAGTATATTCTAAAATCTAAACTGACCGTGGAGCCTACAATGATGGTTTAGGTTAGCACGAGTTCTATGGGTTTTTTTTAACGCATTTAAGTTTATATATTTTGTATATGTTCACATATATCTTTGCAACATATTTTGTTCTCATTGAGGTCTCCCTTCCCCCCCAGTACCAATTCCCCCCAGTATCAATTGCAACCATGCGATAAGTATAGTCCCAAACTGAAAAACCCCTTTACTGCAGCGATGGCTAGACAGCGATGTCCCCTCAAGGTAGAAATTTTAATCTGTTAACTTTTTCTTCTTCTTTCAGCCTCCTCTTCAGCATGTGTGAGGAAGAATGAGAAGCCGGCCAAGGCACCAGACTGTAGTATTTCCATCCACGTCTCCAACTTCTCCTGTGCAATATGATTTCTATAGATCAGCGGGTGTCAAAAGCCAACGCCACCAATTGGATCAAACTTGGAGGTGTTCCACGATGCAACCTCTGTCTCCAGCATTATCATCATCCATCATGTAGAGAATGACGTTTTCCGATAGCAGAGATCTCCCACCTATGTCTAGTGAAAATATGGAGGTCCACATGTCCCGTGTGGCGCCCTTTGCCAACAACGGGGAAATCCCACAGTTGCGAAGTGGATCTGGAAGGAGGCGATCTCAAACTCTAGATAATTCAGAACCAGTTATCCAGAGAACTCGGTCTCAAAGCCGGCCTCATTCTCTTACGAGAAACACCGAGGTTATAACGAGTCCTCCTCAAGACAGGACCTATATATCTGTAGGTGACAGCAACCTCAGCTGTGGAGTGATCCCAAAGGAGCTGCAGTCAAGGCTTCTTGACTTGAAGGACTATAAGTCCAGGACCCGCGCTATCGAAGAACTGAAGTACCTCATCCAGGATTTTGATTTCAGTTCAATGTCCCATTCCAACGTGGTCGGGTTCATCAGCTTTTTATGCACACTGCTCAATGACAGCAACTTCACTGTCGTCCTGGTCACTTTAGACGTTCTCAACTGCTTCGTTCTTAACCTCGGTCAGGGCGTTAAGGAGTTCCTCAGACCCATTGTTTCCTCCACGGTGAAGCTCCTCGGAGATGGTAAGATCAAACAGGAGTATATGAAGATATATATGAGACTCATGAAGGTGGCTGGACCCTACAAGGTGGTCACGGTACTGCTGGAAAACCTAAAAAACAAAAACTCCCGGGTGAGGGAAGAGGTGGTAAATATTTGCATTGTGTCCCTTCTGACGTACCCAAGTGAGGATTTCAACTTACCGTTGATAGCTTGTGAGATTGCGCCTTGTTTAATCGACAGCAAGAGGAAAGTCCGCCATGCCGCCCTGGAAGCCTTCGCCGTCTTGGCTGCCTCTATGGGCCCTGGAAAAAGCAGCCTACTGAAAGCAGTGGATGAAGTAGAACTACGAGAAGATGGGGACGGATTAATGAACGCAGTACAGGCCCGGTTGGCACGAAAAACCCTCCCTAGGATTACCCCCCAAGGCTTAGTAGAGTATGCACTTCCTTTCCCATCATCTGCCCAGATCAGAGGGACTCATCACCAGCCCGGGGCGGACACGGACTGGCTCCTAACTGGGAATCGGGTGCAAAGTGGACATTACCAAACTGCAGATCAGGGTGGGAGAGGAGGCGCCCCTCACATTGATCCTGTCTCTCGCCGAATGTTGAGCGCTGGTAAAGGAAAAAATAAGTTCCCATGGGAAAATCAGGACCCAGGAGTCTTTGATGTGTTTCCTGGAACTCAGACTTCGGAGAAGGTACTTTTGCATGTATTTGTCGTGTTAATTTCATGTTTTCTCCCCGTTAGGTTCCCTCATTCATCACGCAATGTGTACATATGTGACCGGAGTGGATTCTTATGCCGTAGGTGTATTTTTAGCGATAACCCTAAGGAGAATAACTCCTGCTTTTTCTCAGCCGCTCTATATTTTCTCCTTTTTGCTTTCTTACTAAATTTCCTTAAGATATTCGGTGGTCCAGGAGTTAAAAAGAAAAAAAAATGTATCAAAGAGCAGGAAAGTTGATGGAATAAGAAAAAAAAATTCCTATTTAATCCTTCGTTCCATTGAGCCCCGATTTGTTTACATCATTGCCGCAATTACTTGTTTTATGTACACGTGACCGCTGCAGTTAATCATGTTGATGTTAGCATGTAGGTCAGCAATTGGCTTCAGGAAGGTGAACTGAGACTGATTGGGACCACTGAAGTATCTACATTTCCTTGCAGACCGGTGAAGACCACCGAAGAAATTAAAAAACAAAATGGTGTTTTTGCTCAAAAGGAAGTTGCTTTTTCCACCCTAGAAGTTTTACTTTCCTGGCCCTCGTAGATTTGTCGGGCTCATTCAGTATGGCGGTCTGTATGCCAGTACAGGTTGTGGGGTGTCTGAAGACCCCCATAGAGATCTAGAACAGCAGGGACCAATTAAGTATAACTGGGGTGATCACCTTACCTTCCAATAAAGAGGAGGAAAACGCTGCTTTTTCCAGAAGGTCAGTTTGACTGATTTCATCCTGGATTTTTTTTTGGCGTGTGCATCTGGGGCAGAGGAAGCCGAGGTCCGGCCACCGTTGAACTTGCCTGTGATGCAATTTCAGCTTGCTTGTAATAAAGTGTCCTGTCTGATGGGATGTCAGTCAAGGGCTGGATTATGACCGCCCACTGGACTCTTCACAGGTAGCACATACTACTTCTTAACTTTATTCTTTATGGTATGAGGGACATTTCAGGAAGTGGCATCAAGAGCGACCAATTGGCATCCTATATAGTGTTACAGAGGTTATATAGGTAACAATAGGTTCCTTTTAATTCTAAAAGGGAGAAAACTTACAGAGATGTCTAAAGTTTGCAGTGTGGTACTCCCTGAGGCGGGGATGAATATCACATCAGCTTGGCTGTCCCTCAGTCTGTGAACAACCTTCTATGTGTAAAGGCCTAATTTATAGATTTAACCTGGAGATCAGATTTCTGGACCAGACTCTCATGTTAACATTCTAGTTCCTGGTTTGTTACTGGACCATGGCTACTTTACCAGTGAATACATTATTTTCTCTCTAAACACTCTATGTGTAACCTTGCTTTTCTCAGCATAACATATGTCATGACCTTTGTGAAGAGATGCATCCTAGAACAGATGCTAATTTACTGCTGGTCATACATCTTACAAATACATATTTTCTCTACAAATAGTATCAGGTGACTTAAGATGCTCTGCAGAGTCAGGCCAAATTAAATCATAATAATAAGGTGGGAAACAAGTGCAGAAAGAGAGGGCTCATATCAATAGACTGACTGGTCAGCACCTCCGGCTGTCGTGAGGCTGCGACTTGTGCAGTAATTAGGCTCTAACATTGTATGTGACAAGGAGGCCATTGTACGGACGATCTATAAATTCCCTGGTAACAGTGGGATTGCTCCTTGGAAGCTTGAGGAGAAACCGTGTCGTAGTGCAATCAATCTGTGGACCCTATGGTAACCTGTGACGCTACAGAGCGGCTCGCCCTTGTGTTCCGTCACCGACCAGAAATCGGGGTAAGGTTTCAGTATAAGGTGACGTCACGCAGACTATAGACATAGGACGTAGCTCATTCGGGCCGCACCTTCCACAATTTGCCACCAGGTCAGAGACCACCGGTGTGACACTTTATAATCGCACTAATTAAGCGTGAATCTCAGTAGAAACCAAAACTCTGTGCCCTGACAATTGGCTAATCTCCACAAATGCCACTTCTTTATTCAGATCTTTATTTTGGCCACTTCCCAAAATCCGCCATACATAGGGCGTGAGCATGTATGGAGCGTGCGCAGGAGCTTAGCCGTCTCTGTACGCAGCGGCTGCCATTGTGTGTCTGTATTGGCACCCTCGGCCCCTAACAATGAGACTCTGGTAAGATGCCACAGCATCCAGGGGCTTATGAGGGGCAACGATCACTGCAGACTTGGTCCGTCTGTGAAACTCTGCTGAAAACTCACTTTACCCTTCCAACTCTTGCAGCATTGAAGACTGTAATGGCTTTGTGATATGGGATGTATGGCAGGACCACCTGGTGGGGAAATTCATAATGGACAGGGGGGCTGTCACTGACATTTGGTGCAAAAGGAAAAACCCCAAAACTTCTTTACAGTCTGATTTACTTGAGTGTTGGACTCATGACGTGACGTCATGTAAGGCCTCTTTCACACATCCGTTTTTTGCTGTCAGGCACAATCCGTCCAAAAACGGAAAGTACGGATCCGACGCTGATTTTGAAAAAACTGATGCAACGGATGAGGTTTTTTGCCGGATCCGTCCTTAAGTTTTGAAGCTGTAAATGCCTGGCATGCATGTCCGGACCGGAGAGAGAGAGACACCTTGGTTTCCAGAATCCGGATCACTCTTTTGCCGGATTGCACAAAAGACTGATCCGGCACCATAGACTTGTATTGTTTGCGCCCGCCGGATGCGCCTTTTCAGGCGGGTGCGGCAGAAAAAAAAACACGTTGCAGTGACCGTTTTGTCCGGCCGCCGGAATGCAACACAAGGACATCCTGCGCTAATAATAGTCAATGACAAAAAAACGCAACTGGTGATTTAAAAAACCGGATCCGTATTTTTAAAAAAGTGCCGGATCGCGCCTGATGGCAAAAAACGGATGTGTGAAAGAGGCCTAACCTGTCTATTTAATTGCACAGTTGCTTCATTTTATTTTATTTTTTTCTTTGAAGTCAGTAGTGCAATACAACTGTGTGAAAATATACACACCCATTAAACTCCATGACGACCCATGTAGTAATTTATTTTGTGTATCTACCTCCAGCATTAGTGGTGACTTCAAAACGATTTTATCTTGTGTCCTGCTCCTATGTTATGACCGCTACGTATACCCTAACTTGTAGGAGCAAGTGTCTTCTATTTACCTATTTACAGATCAGCTAGTCTGTTTTATTCGGGAATTAAACGGATTTTACGGTTTTCAGAAAACCTCTTTATCTCCCAGCTGCAGTTTGTTTTTTTGTTATAACAATCAAGCAAACTGTACTCCCCCTCCCTGGGTCCAGTGCTGAGTCTCCACACTACTGTGTCTGTTATTGTCTGCAGCGCTGATGTCATGTTGACAAACTCAGCAGCTCTGTCCAAGTCGACAGCACACCAGGTGAACAGGGTTTGTCCGATACAGGAGCCCCATCCCCCTGTAAGCACTCGGGAAGGAAAAGTAATTGGATGAGGGGTTGTATCGTGAGGCCCACAGGCGTCACTGTGCAATTATTTCCAGGGCGAAATCTTATTCGCCAGTTGTAGAAGTTTTCTTGCTCTTTGCCAACCTTCATTGCACAATGTTGGAATAGTCTGCGAGTACCCAAGGGGAGCATGCCGACTCATGCAGAAAGTTTCTGTGTACTGACATAGTCGTCAAATTATACACTGGGTAGACGATCAATAGCTGCGTTAAGAAAAAGAGAAGGAAACCCGCACCGCTAGGAATAAACGCTTGTTATTGACTTAAAGGGATTGTCTGGTCTATTAAAGAATAAGAAGGAGAAGAGACATCTCCAATCCAGAACTTGGCTTTTAAGACCACGGATTTCTCTGGAGGACCCTCTGATTCTTGGCCAGACTATTGATTTTTAATAGGAATGGTGCAGTAGTTGATTTTTCCTGCGGTGGCGCTGCAGGGAAATAGACCACTTGCAGCAGATTCCCTCTACAGATTACTGCCGATCACTGATCATATACCCTTTGCTGCTTGGCTTCTCATTATAAGAGCTGGATCATCCAAAACAAAATAATTTCTGTAGATAATATGGCGGGATGAGGAGTCTCCTGGCACTGGTTGGTGGCACGTTTTCATTCTCCGATATTTGTAGGTTCTGATGTTTGTACAGGAGGTTGTCTGGGGTCCTCAGATCAGCTCCCCCTTCTTTGCCTGCAAGGTGCTGATTCGCCCCCATTCTGCATACGTTGTGAGGCCTTATTTTATATGTTCGCCATATGTGCTGGCATGAAACGATATGCGAACAGGACTTTAAGGGGGGTGGGGGTTTTGCAGGCATAAGCATTACCTATCTGTTCATTGGTTGGTTATGAATGCCTAAACCTCCAACACTAATCCAAAAATGGGACCCCATTTTACCTCTTCCAGTCATTGTCTAAAAAGGTGAAGCGTCGGTCGGGAAGCTCCCTGGTACATAGTCTACAGCGGTGCCAGAAATGGTGGAGCAAAGTGCCAGGTCCTTGTTCTGACATTTAAGCGGGTCCCATTGGTCAGACCCCACTGGCTCTGCATATATCGGTATGGAATAATGCCCTATTATGATGGCTGTTCTGCTCAGCCCAGGAACGCCATGCCCGTAATCTCCTCTCCTAATATCACACTCCTCTGCCGTTATATGGCAGCCTCTTGTAACCAGGTACGTGTGTGATCGGCCTGAGCCTTTTATCCGGGGCACAATGGACGCTCTTGATGTCAGAACCTCTGTCCGCCCACCTGTCACTCCTGTTTGCACTAGTTAAATACTCCACGTGCCGGTGGAGGGGCGTACCGCCACCGCTCCCATTGTCTAGCCCGTGTTTACTCTGTGTAAGTAGAGGAGGTGTGATGTTACCAGGACGCCGCCGATAAGAACTTGTTCACATGCCGATCCGGCCAAGCTTACTCTTAATTACATAGCGGCTCGTTAAGACTCCTTTTTGGACGGGGTGTATAATCCTAAATGTACTGTACCGCATCATCTAACTTTACACAGGAGTGTGTATCTTTGGGGGGTCATAATGCAGACCTATGACCATGGGGTGCTTTGTCCGAAATTAAAAGTGGTGCTTGTTCCCCTATTTTCTGCATATGTGTGAAAGATGCTGGTGCGATTTTGTGTCACTCCATGACCCCTGCCACAATCTCCATACTCGTCAATGGAGAGGTGAGGTCTCAAAAATGTATATATAAAGAGCTATTCCTATTCTAGCAAGTTGTCGCCTATCCACAGGATATGAATAAAAGGCTATGAGCCGCACCTTTGTGATATCGCACCTGTCCGGAAAACTGGGCTCCACTGACATCTGTTTGCAGTCTCGGGGCTGCCCCAGTATTAATAGACCTCAATATAGAGCTGAGGCCTTAACTTGTCATAATAGGAATACCCCTTTAAATATCATTTTTGTAGGCTAGAAATCTGCGGCAGTGCATACTGGTGACCATCGCTCAGCTGTAGTATCAGGCACAACCTGTAGTCCGATGTAGCGCTCTTGGTAAAAGGAAGCAGCCATGTTTTTTTTTTCCAAAGTCCTCCAAACTAACTCTTTTAGTGGTCAGCGCTTCTCTGAAACGCTTCACCTGTCTCATTTAGTTCCTTTGCTGTTCAGTTTGTTCCCACATACTTTACACTGCAGCTATTTGTCCCCTGTGCTTTACACTGCAGGTTTGGCTGCTGTGTACCTGTACTAAGTGATTGCATGATGGTAATCTGCAGGAGAGAAACCTTGGATTCTTAGGTCCCTATGACACCTGTATGATTGCTGTCAGTGAATAGAAGCGTGCTCTTTTACACTCAGACTCAGGATTCGTCCTGGTGACATCCATTTAGCTCCCACTTTTAAATATAAGCTGATCGGTTGTACTCTTTTTTAAAAGGGCTCATTCACATGTCGCAATTTAATTTTTTAAAAATTTTTTCTTGATTTTTTTTTTTACATTTTTTTATTTTTTTTTGCTGCAATTTTATAAATTTATAGCACAAAACTAATCAGGGGATTGTGGATTTGGCCTCCTTTTTGTCCTCCCTTTTGATGGATCTTTGTCTTTTTCCTCCTCGCAGTCTTCCTCCACCTTCGATGTCCATCACACGCCCATTGTGAAGACCCCAACGGCGAAAACCAGAAATTGCATCTACCAGACGCCCGCTGACAACAGTTTCCAGCCCGACCCCCGGCCGGCTTTGTCCGGTAATGAATAAATGTTTCTTCTGTTTTGTTTTTTTTTTTTGTTTTTTCCTTCCATATTCTATTTACATGAATCAAAGCCGCAGTACCTGACACAGCCTGATCACGCTAGTGGCGCTAATTCTGCATCCAGAGGGGTGAATCTGCTGTGGCCGAACTGACCCACTGCAGAAGACAAATCCCTCTCTCCAGTAACTGGAAAGATTTTCTACACAAGATTTAGTAAAGTCTCAGCCACATTGCTCTGCAGACCAGCGCGTTTCCGGTCCACGTGCGTCGCGGACCCATTGTAGCCAGTGCACGAGGGCGTTATTCCACACGAGATAAGCATGGAAAACATGAAAAGGAAAAGAAAGTTTTTCACACCCGAATAGTTAATGCAACAGACGTCCCCTCCTGCGCCCGTATGTAGATAATTTCTTTTGGATGTGGCCGGGTTCAGACAGCCGGAAAGTCGGCTGTGTCTATGGCTCGTGCAGACATGCCCTATGGGCAGATTTACACAGCATTTTTCTTTCTTTCTTTTTTTTAAAGGAAAAAAGTCTTAAAGGGTTTTTGTTTCTGAAAAAAATGCAGCATTTCACAATGAGGCACTGGGGCTGCGACACTGGGCCCTGATGTAGTTTGTGTTCACCCCTTCCCACCTCACACATGGTGCTGGTTGGGAGTATTTGTACGCAGCCTTGGGGGGTGTTAGCTGTGTTGAATGGGCCCTCGGGTACGTGCTCAGTCCCTGACACTTCCACTCCTTAATTATAGGGGTCAAAAAGAACGCCATGTGCCAGCAGAGGCCTGTAATTAAAGGGTTACAGCTGCTGGCAATGTAACCCACCAGGCAGTCCGAGTATAAAATATTCACCATTGACCGCCGGCCACACATGCGCTCCCTTAAATGCTGCTGTGGATTTCTAACCGCAGCATTTAAGGTGCCCAGATGTGGGGGTGGGGGGCAGGGATCCTTGTGACCATCGGTTTCTTTTTTCCCCGTGGCTCTGTTACCTTTTATATTCTTGCGCTCTTGCCATGTCTGTTTTCCCTTCTGTGAAGCTATAGCTAAAATTCAATACTAGAGAAATGAAATCCTCAGTGTGGCCGCTGTGCGTCCTTTCCCCAGGTAAGGAGGAGGCTCCCATTCCACTGAAGGCGTCCATCGTGCGACTCCCATCAGGACGGAAAGACCTCAATAAGTCCAAGCCCGTCCCGCCAATCGCTAAGGGGACCAAGTCCTTACCGGAGATCAGTTCTGTGTCTGGCAGCTGCGTCTGGAGTAACCCCAAAGCTCTCGCCAACACCGGAGAGGAGGAAAGCCTTTCGCTGGACCTCTTGGATCTAAGTCTAGGGGATGAAGACGACCGCGAAGAGGTTTGTGTTTTGTAGCCAGGACTTGTCTCACATGTTCCTATGCCCTCAATTACTATTTCCGTGAGCCTCCTGCATAGAGCCCGCTATGTTACTGTGTCCATGATTAGGAAGACATGGATAACGTATTCCAAAAAAAAAACAGCCTCCCCACTTCTCTCCCGTATACAGTCTGTGTGTGATATTGCAGCTAAGCTCCAACGTAATGAATGGTTCTGAGCTGCAATACCACACACAACCTGTACACAGAGGTGGTGCTGTTTTTCATAGAAGACAGTGAAGCTTGTCTAATTCTGGACAATCCCTTTTTAAGTGTATGGTTCCACCTCTCTGTGCACCTCCATGGTGTGACGATTTACATTAGAGGTTGTCCGCTTTTCATTACTCCTCTGCATTAATCATGTTGCCTTGCTGGTCACTGAGACTCCATTGCATTACTCAGTGGCATGCAGCCATCTTTGCTGTGCAGCGTGTGTCGTGGCGAAAGTCCTTTTGCAGCCCCAGTCTTAGAAGGGATTCTTGTCTTGGAAAACCTATGTCCCCATGTACAGTCTGTTCTGAAAAAAACCTGTGCTTTACTCACCTTCCCAGGTCCAATGCGAAGTCTCTGCATCTGCTCCTGGTTGTCTGTGATTGTGTGCACTGCAGACAATACAGGGAGGTTAGCTGCTATAGCTGTCAACTCTGGCAGAACCGCTGAGCTCAGTGATTGGCTACAGCGCTGTTGACGTAAAGTCAGCTCTGCCAACTATAACGGACACCAGGAGCAGCAGAGAAGAATCGAAGGTGGACCCAGAGAAGGGCAGTAAAGAGCAGTTTACTACTGTCTTCTTTTTTTCTTTTTCTTTTTTGAACTTTTATGTGAGATCAAAACTGGAAAACCCTTTTTAGGCAGATGTGCGGTGACCCGTTGCCGGGAACCTGCAGTGATCTGGAAGAACAACTGCATAGCCACCACAGGGGTAGTGAAGCATTACATAGTGTCTATTAAATGTGGATGTGTTGAGTCCGCCAGTGTGACATGTGCTCTGCTTTGGCTTCTGATGTGGTCCAGTGATACTCACCCATTTCTGCCCTGTATTATCTGCCTGTGATTTTCTGTTTTTTTTATTGCTGTTCTCAATGTGCAGATGGAAAGTTCACTTAGAAACTTACGGAACAGCGCAGCGAGGAAGCGAGCCAAGATGGGTGGCAGCTTGTCAGACCTGGAGAGCCCGGACTCCATGAAAATAGACCTAAATATGGATTCTCCGTCTTCAACGTCTTCGCCTATTAGCGGACGTTACAGTGAGAGTGGGGTCTACAGCCGCGAGTCCCAGCATTCACCTCTGTCACCACCCCCGCAACTGAGGAAAATGTGAGTACCGGGACATCCGGCTCCTCGCAAACTGGAGCTTTACTTGGTTGTGAGAACTGTGGGCATCGTTAATATAATGTGATATCACTGTGTGCAATCCCCTATGATGTCAGTGTTTATTAGCACTGCCCTGTGACATCATTGTATTCATTCTCTCTGTGACATTATTACTCTCTGTTTTAGGATGTCATCTTGTGTGTTTTCCAGGTGTTGTGACGTCACTATAGTTCCTGGCCGCGTGCTGTGACGTCTCTATAGTTCCTGGCCGCGTGCTGTGACGTCTCTATAGTTCCTGGCCGTGCGTCGTGACGTCTCTATAGTTCCTGGCTGCGCGCCGTGACGTCACTGTAGTTCCTGGCCGCGCGCCGTGACGTCACTGTAGTTCCTGGCCACGCGCCGTGACATCTCGATAGTTCCTGGCCACGCGCTGTGACATTTCTATAGTTCCTGGCCGCGCCTGGTGACGTCACTATAGTTCCTGGCCGTGCCTGATGGCGTCACCATAGTTCCTGGCGTGCCTGGTGGCGTCACCATAGTTCCTGGCCGTGCCTGGTGGCGTCACTATAGTTCCTGGCCGTGTCTGGTGGCGTCACTATAGTTCCTGGCCGTGTCTGGTGGCGTCACTATAGTTCCTGGCCGTGCCTGGTGGCGTCACTATAGTTCCTGACCGTGCCTTGTGGTGTCACTATAGTTCCTGACCGTGCCTGGTGATGTATAAAAACTGATGCAAAGGAAAAAATGTATTAAGAGCCTCCAGCAACTGTTCAGGTCAGTGATTGGTTGCATTGATTGGCGGCACTTTCCATTTCCGTAGATTGCCGCCCTCTTCGCTTACATTCGGGGCAGAGGTGACATCGGTATCTTATACCTCACCTGAAAAGCTGAGCAGCTTTTGTAGTTCGCTTGCGATATTCCCATAGGACTCTTCGCATTTACTTTAAGGGGTCATCCACCTAAAGTCTTTATGGCACATCTGCAGGAGAAGCCATACTTGCCCGATGGGCATGCGTGCCACTGCTGGGACTCGAATCTTCCTCCAGTACAGGGCCCTTTTGTGAGCAGGCCCTGCCACCTCGCCATTCAGGGCAGACGCCTCTGAAGTGTATGGACATATGGTGGCATCTGTCGTCCATAGGCTGCGACGTAACACACGTGTACCACGATGTCTGCACGTCTCCATACAGCTGAGACGAGGCAGCACGGCGAGTACCAGGCCGGCTGAGTGATCTCTGCTGACAGGTAAATGGCAGCGTGTCCTCCTCTAATAGTCGGGTACATAATGACGGACTGGTTTATCTGCCATAATGATGTGCTGCAGGCACGTCGCTCCGCTAATTACACCCTGGGGTTTGTGACTTGTAACTGCTTATTCCTTGGGTTCCAGAGCATTAGACCTTTGTGTGACATTACCCTTCATTTATCAATACTTTTACTTTAACTAAGAGGATCATTTGGATGCTGCTTGTCAGATTATAGCGAAGTAATAAGTAGTGAATTCCATCAGCTAAATGTTATCATTATTCAATTCTTTGTTTTTGCATTTTTGTTGTGTGCTTTTTGTTGTTTTCTCCTGTGCCTTGACAAGCGTATGAGGACTCGGTTTTATTTTTTTGCAGAGCAAGTTGAAGTTTCCAAAACATATAAAAAGTGACAATTCCAGCATTTTTTATTTTTAGTCCCCCTATGGGACTTCAGCCTTCATGTATTGCAGTATACAGAAGAAATGACGATCTGCTGCAAAGCTCAGCCTATGGTGGCCTTCAATGGCGTACAAAGATGGTGGCAATGGAGAGGGGGCTTCAGTAGGCTCCTGGCTGCCGTGGCAACCCATTGGCATCCCGTAGTCCAGGGTAGGGAAGCAGTAGGCGCCTGAACAATTGCACCAATGAAATGCCGCGGCCAGAGTTAGCGAGCCGTATCTAAGTGATTAAACAGCAGCTTCAATCGCTGCTGTAGGAGGCAGGTGCCGACTGTATGACACGGCCGGCACCTGCCCTGTATGCAGCGGACTCTGCTCCTGAACCCGCACCATACAGACACACAGAGATATTTGCATCATTATGTCATCACTTCTACGCTGACATCACAGCTCACATATGTCCGTGCACTGTCGGGAGGTGTGTAGTACACTTCAAACCTGATCGTGGCATTCTCACAAAACAAAAAAAATGTGTAATATTTGCAGAACTTTTCAACATTAGGAGTTAATTAGTAACCAGGACTGGAGGAATGTAGTGACTGCAAGTTTTTTGTTGACCTGTGGCTGGATAAGCCTCACACAGGGGGGTCACTAAGAGAATGTTAACCCTTTCTGATGTATGTCCTTTCTGCAGTACATCGCAGGTGCCCCCCACAAATTGCACTCCCCCCTCCCCTTGATCACAGGAAGTCCTGGCAGCAATGGAAGATATATTGAATATGCCATATTACTTATTGATAGTGGGCTGACTTGTAGGACCCCCATGATCCTTCACAGTACTGCTCCTGTCCACCTATGTTGCAGGTCGCTGCAACATTGTGCTGTTCATTTCCGTATAGCTACTTCACAGCCTCCTGCAAAAGGAAGGATCACGAGGACCGTTGCAAACAAGAAGCGATGAAGGGACCACCGCATCTTTTTATTTCACATCAGTAGAGGTCATTTGAGCCAAATCAACCAATCAGAACAGCACTGCTTATAGTCGCTAAATAGGAATACCCCATTAAATAAATTTGTAAGTTGGGGGCATGACATGCCGGGTCATCTTAGAGCAATATCAAGACCCCAGAACAGAGGGTAACTCCTTCACCTCTGCAGTCCCTGTTTATAGGATGAGACCCTGGTGCCGAGGAATTATGTTCATCCTTTATTTGCTAAGATTGTGTTAAATGTTCTCTGTCTTACAATTTCAGGTCGGATGTGAATTTGGTATCAAAATTACGTCCGTCAAGAGTCTTTTCTCCCCGGAACAAAGATCCCGTGAAGAAGCCTGATGGCGCTTTCCAAGGTGCGCTCCCCCGAACTGGAACAGGTTACATGACCAGACACTCCCCTCCAGACCAGTCTGAGTACCCCATAGAAATACGACTTGTGCCCCCTGTTGTGCACGGTCTCCTGGGCTGGATTTAGATTGCCTGCATATGCAAATATGACCGGCATAGGATTTTCAGGGTTTTTTTTTGTTATTTTTTGGGGGTGCATTCCATTATTTCCTCTATTTAGAAATTGTCACAGTAAGATGCATCACAGAGAGAAGGGACAGAAGTGGAACTGATCTGATCTGGACGGTCCGTGCCCCTTTTCTTGTGTTATATAGCGCCTGTGTTCATGAGCGCCAAGAGGGACATTGATGTGTCCTCGGAGAAGGGCTGTGTGCACACTTGGAATTACCACTGTTTTGTAGAGGAGATTCCTAGCACATTAGTTGCATCATGTTTCCGTATACTCAAGTTACAGCCTGTGTAAATGGTCACTATAGCTCCTCAGCTGACAAGACAAATCCGGTGCAGTGAGGGATTACTGCTCCGCTATTCATGTCAAAGGTTTACATTGTGTGCTCTGTTCTGCGTAATATGAAGAATGTCATCCTTTGAGATTCTCCCAACCCTTTGACGCATTCTGGTTCTTACCCTGGAAGAAAAACCAATGAGGTGGGCACCGCAAGAAAATATATCTGAATATCAAGAAAATAACACCGGGTGCTACTGATGCACTAAAAGATGTGCATAAGAACAGAAGAGAAAGAAAAGTAGCGCAAATAAAAGTGCACACACAGAAAATATCATAATACGGCTTTATTAGACAAAATGCCAGAAGACCGTTACGATCCAGCATCAGTAGATATAACTTATAACAAATTGAGTATAAATGCATATAATGCTGAACTGTGCTGAATCGTAGGAGCATGTGCTCAATTGGAAAAAGGTTTGTAAAATACAAACACTGGAGAATTTCACTTTCAATTTGAAAAGAGCACCATGCAGAGGCGATCCAGCATCAGAGTAAGGCTGGGGTCAGACTTGCGAGAAACTCGCACGAGTCTCTCGCATCAACATCCGGCGCTGCCTCCGGCACTCGGACCAGAACGTGTGTGTTATGAACTGCTACAAGCACTAAGGAAAGGTGGGAATTCTGTCCCTACATTAAAACTGAGCTTGATCCCTACGATGTAACGGGGAACCTGATCCTGCGACCAGACCCGCTAAAGTCCTCAGCTAGTCTGAACGAAGACCTATAGTTGCGAGGAAGGAATCCCTACAAGATCTAGGGACTGGGAGAAAAAGTGGACACCTCCTAACAGAAATTGTAGCAGGGAAAATAAAACAGAAAACAAATTACTACGAGATCCTAAGATTAAGCAAAACTGACTGAGTAAGGCACCTAAGCACCGGGCTAGCTTAAGAGTTGATAATACAATGAAGTCCAGCAAAGCCAGAAGGGCGGAGCCAGACTAAATAGGGAAAAAAGGTCATGTGACCAGCAAACTGAAACAAAATCTAACAAGAGGGTTCTGACAGTGTGTGGCTGAATGTAATTCTATGCAGCCGCACGCTCCGGTCCGAGTGTCGGCGGCAGCGCTGGGTGTTGATGCACGAGATTCGTGCGAGTTTCTCGCAAGTTTGACCCCTGGCCTAAATAACATATAATGAATTGTGCATGAATGCATGCAATACTAAGCTATGCTGGATTTGAGCATGGACTCCTTTGTAAAGAAATTGGCACGAAAAAACATGCAGATACTGATAAATTTCATCCATGATACGTCCCAAAAGCCATCTAGAGACCATAAATATAAAAGGAGATATTTACCAGAAGGGAGTATCACATATGCCGGCTGGACCCAACACATGTTGCTACTTTGAGTAGCTTCTTGCCCTGCAGATATCAGGACTAGTAGGAAGAAATGTATGGCCGCCATTTATCGTATTGTCTCCTGACCTCTGCTGTACTTTTTCCCTTTACTTTATGATGTAGGAACTGCAGTGAATGATAAACCAGTGACTGTGATCGGGCAGCGGATGAATTTCAGGAACGGGACTGCAGAGGCCGACGAGATCGTTCCTAAGGAGATCACCCCCGCTTTTACCAGATACCCGCCTAAAGATCTGCATAGAGCAGCAAAACCTATTAAAGGTGAAGTTGTGGGGTCCCTATAGCAGTGTTCTGCATCAGCAGCCATATACTTGGCAGGGGATGGCTGGGGAAGTCGGTGCAATGAATCTTACAAGCTTATAGGTAAATTGCTTCTTATATTTATGTACCTGCAGGAATCACCACATCGACCTCTAATTTCCAGCAACATAACGACCACGACGTGACCAGTCCCTTGTCTGACGATTCTGTGGCCGTCATTGGAAAAGGTGAGCATACGAGGCATCAGGCTCTGCAGTAACCTGCTGGAGAGTTAACTATTAAAGGGGTTTTCCAACTTAGAAAAAAAAAAAATCTTTTTTCTGATACCTTATTAGTGAACTCTGAGTTAATGGAGATGGTTCCCCTGTTCTGGTTCCTCATCCCCTCCAGATTGGAGAGGGGTCACTAAGAGCATCTCTCGCTCAGTAGATCCTGGTGTATAGGTTTGCTGGAAAAGATTCAATATAATTAGTGTCGGGTGAGCCCAGTGGGCAGCCCTGGTCGGGTGAGACGTTCCCCAGCTGACATTGGAGGGTTTTTTCGCTTTCTTCCGTCTAGTAAAATCGGGTGCATTTTGGACTGTCCTAAAATCTGAAAATGAAATCTCCAGCGACTGAGCAGAAAATCGAGCAAATTTGAGTATAAATCTGCATTTCCGTCCTGAATAATTTTATCTGCCAAGTATATATGTGCCGTTCAAGCCACGTATAGCGGTTTTTGGAGCTTTTGAGGAGAGGCGCCCAGTCCCCGAGGCTTTTCCATTCCCCTTTTCTTTTAGGAGGACCAGTACAGGAGTCCCATCCAGAAAAGTATCATGACGTTGGCAAACGAGGGGTGGAAAAGTGATCCAAGGGTGATGGAAATGGTGGACTTGGACACCAGACCCTTCAGTTCTGGAGGGGGGGGAGGGAGCTAGGGTGTATTCTCGTGTTTTGCATCCTGGTACCATATTAATGCTTTATTTTCCTATGACTCTTTCAGGCGTCTTTGAGTCTCTGCCTTCCACTCTTCAGTCACACAGTCAGTCTTCCTTCTCGGCACAAGAGGATCCCAGTCCAGTAAAGCAAAACTTTCAACCGCCCACTGGTGTCTACGGCAGAGCGGTCCAGCAGAACAGTTCAAGCACGGAGAACGATGTAAGGGGTCTCCTCATATTAGTTTATTCCTCCAACATCATATCTTCCAATCTAGAATTAATTACTATTACGTATTCTGTGCAGGTTAAAGTCACCATGTCTAAATCTGCTCGGGACAAGATGAGGCAGAAGCGAGAGCACAACCTGAAAGAGCTGGTAGATGTGAAGGATCCGGGGAGACGAGAGCGGCTGTCCCAGACTGACCCGGGCCCGGTGGCCAGAGAACGTGAGTAGATTTTCCTAGAACTACTTGTTGATTTCCGGTTATCACCGCTGCTTTTTCATTGCTTACCAGGGACATATCTGTACATACCTATATTAGCAGCACAGGGCTAACCACAACTGGAGCGTAGCCGTCACTGGAGCACCGCAGCCCGTTTAGTTAATCGGCTTGGGTTTCCAGTAGTTGGACTCCCATCACTTTATTTATGTTCTGTCCTAAATATAAGTTATCAATAAGAAAGTGCTGAACGTGGAATCCTTCATTAATTTTTTACATGCAGACCGTGGAGTCCGGCCAGAGCTGCAATCACAATTCTGCATACTTTGCTGTCTCATTGTCTGCCCTGTGATTATTTTGGTGATTTTTTTATTTTTGTTTTTATTTTATTTTTATACATCCTGATTTAAAGGGAAACTCCCAATTGCAGCTGTCTTAAAGTGGAAGGGAAGAGCATTCTCATGTCTAGGGTTCCAGGGGTCGGTATAGGAGCCAATTATCGGCTCTCAGATTTCATTTAGAGAGACGACCTCCCCTACTCCGTCCGAATAGGAGGTATAATAACCTGCAGACAACCCTTTTACAGCAGTTCTCACTTTTCTTTCTGTAAATGTTTTAGCTTGGAGACCACGATCGGACTGTCTGGACAACATGGACATCAGCCCCCCAGCATTAAAAAGAGCTTCCAGTTTGAAGAAGTCCTCAGGTAAAGATTTGTGCAAATCATTGTATGTTGCATTTTTTTGTAAAATAAATGGCATATATAAGATAGGTGATACTGGAAAGGTGATAAATACCAGATTGGAGGGGGGTCCAGCTGCTGGGACCCACATAGTGCAAGAGAGCTAGTGGACCTTGGTCCTGTGTTCCTGGTCTGCCTTGGAGTCACTGAAAGGTCACCCGACCCGCAGGCACAGGACCCCTT
>VIAB01011107.1:45234-56914 GCA_009801035.1 Oophaga pumilio
GTAAAGCGCTGCGGAATATGATGGCGCTATATAAATAAAGATGACACAATATATGGAGGGACAAAAAAAAACAAACAGCAAATGGACTATAATAGATCCATGAGAAACCTCAAAAAATGCGATCAAGAACGTCCAATAAATTGTAAAAAATAGATTTATTATGCAAATATCAATAACAAATGGTGATAACAGTGGCCAGATACTGAAAACTGTAATATTTTGTATTGGTTTTCAGTATCTGGCCACTGTTATCCCTGATATATACTACTAGTGCCGCTGTGTCTGTCGTTCACTCCCTTTTCATTTCAGGCTGATTGTGGTGCACTCGTTGCACTCCATTTCTTCCCTTGTGCCTGTTTTCTCTGTCCATTATGTTCATCACTATTTGTTATTGATATTTGCATAATAAATTTATTTTTTACAGTTTATTGGACGTTCTTGATCACATTTTTTGAGGTTTCTCACTTTTGTCAGTATGTGTGCGATCGTCCTATTTATTCATGTTATCTATATCAGCATATACTTAATATATTAAGTTTTCTTACTATAAAATGTATACTTTTATACTGGTCCTGCTATTGGTTGTATTTATAATAGATCCATGAGGATTTCAAATCCATAGATAAAGAGGTAAGGCCAAAATACGTAATGTAGTGCTGAATTGTAAACACTTAACAACTATAAAGTATAGTGAAAGGATGGCTGCTTACCCAACTCCCTGTGTAAATACCACGTTCATGAAACCTTGACACGTGTTTCGCATGGGCTTCCTCAGGGGATCATCATATCTTCTGTGCAAGGCTATTTTTAAATGGTATCTCCCACAGGTGTCAGCGATCGAGACCCCAATTTTGACACATGCGTTGCCGCACTCATGTCAGTAAGCACATTGTGTCCAGCAGTCAGGTGCAGCGTGCCAGTCGGGAGGAAATCACCCGTGAAGTCATAGACTCATCATGCGCATTGTATAATGACAGCATAGACAATGCGCACGGACAGTGAGTGTAACCAGCGGGTGCCATCTTAGAAAAGGGCAAGTCCCAAACGGAATATGGAGACATGGGTAACAGTTATTTAAAGTGACATGAAAAGTAACAAAGAATAAGTAATAAAAAGAACAGGCATCCTAAAGTGAGAACAAGTATAAGCATGTGTTCATATACTAAGAACGAATGGTGGGAAAAAAGGAGCAGAAGAAAAAATGTTTACCATTTAGGAAGAAGCCCTAAATATGAGAATAACACAAAATACAGAATACAGATGCATACGATCATAGATGACATAGAATAATTACATGTTTTGTGTCAGAGATAATCCAGGCTCCATCATAAGTGCATAACATAAAAATACATCGGATAACAAGCAGTAACGTAGAGTAATTTCACATGGCTTTGATGTAAAATGATACGGTAGTCTAAGTCATTCCGTTTAAGGCAGCCATGAATATTGGTGTAGGGGGAGGCACAATGGTCATCATGAGAACATCAAAGATAGCAGAACTAGAATAATAACAAGTTAAAAAGCATAAAACAGAGACAAGGAACACTTATAGAAAAGAAGCAAAGCTTAGTTTCTCCTTAAGAACACAAGGTGCCAGAGAAACCCGAGTGATGATCCAACGGCTCTCAAGTTGTGCAAGAAGGAGTTTGGTAGCTCCTCCTCTGGAACCGCACCGTAACCGATCAATACCCCAAATTTTTAAGTCACTTGGGTTACAGTCATGACAGTACTTAAAATGTCTGGGGATAGTTTTAAGTGTGATCATATCATCCACCTCACAGGCTGCCAATATGTCACTGTCACGAGGGTGTCACATCCACTTGGAAGACCTGGAGTTAGAAAGTCATGTTGGGTAATGAATCGCAGTCCACTTTAGAGATGGCGTGATTCATGTCCTATTTTAAATGGATTTCATGCTGGCTGAGACTATACAGCCTGTTTGTTCTCAACTGCAACTGCTTATCATTTACTACCTCTATATATACTGGCTCTGGGCCATTCTTCCTTGCCGGTGAAAGATTTGTCTTCTTGTGCTAAGTGCCAAGCTGAGTAGTTGGAGTTGGAGTTGTAGTGATCTGTTGCTTTCCGTAGTACAGTGAGAGTTTATCTCCTGGTCCCTATTCCTATTTAGCTAATTCCTCCCTGTCTCTATCCTCCTCCCTATTTTTGGTGAGTGCTTTTGTATGATAGTGGTTTTCTGTTATCCCTGTTTTGTTTTTGTGTCCTGTTTACTTTCCATTTATGTCTCATACCTAATGGAGTGGGGGAGGGGACAGATCAGGGTTTAACAGGATATTAAGGTCAGAGACTTGGGCCTCCCTACCTTCAAGAGTACCCCCGAGACAGGGATAGCTAGGGTCCCAGTTCCAGAGACAGTTTGAGGCTCTTGTCCCTTTCTTAAGACTGTCACAGCGTGACAGTCACATACATGTTCACAGGTATGAATGTTTAGCTCACTTGATAGAAAACGGCTATCTACTGGCTAACACGGTACGAAGATACACATCTTTCCTATAGCTCCCTTGATGTGAGGCTTACATAGATCATTTAACATGTGCAAGTTTCACAATAAAAAAACAAAAGAGGTATTGCATGAAATATAGTCAGTAATTTTAAATTCTCTCAAACCATCAACTGATGTAAATGTGGTTGTACAAAGTATATTTTTGCATGCTAAACAGTCCACACAAGGATAACATACCCATTTCCGTCTGCCTGCATCGAATACATTAGGTGGCTTAGCCACATAGTGGCTCCTAACCGGAAGATCCTTTAGATTTTTACCACATCGGGCTGCCAAGGATGGGGCATCAGGAAGTACTCTAGACACAGGGTTGGATCGGTTTTGAGAATCGACCAGTGTTTCGCAAGGATACCTCGCATTGGCTCCCACTGGTGGTTATAGGTGGAAATATAGCATACATTAGAGTCCATATGTGGTTTCTTAAAGCTGGAGCTAAGAAGATCTCTAGTGTCTAGTGTCTCTTTCACGATAGTAGCCATATTTGATACTCCTTTTGCTGTACCCCATGCAAGAAACCTCTCTTTTAGATCATGAGCCTGACCCTCAAAATAATGGTCAGAGGAGCAAATATGCCTCATTCTCAAGAACTGGCTCACTGGAATGGCACGGATCTAGTGTGAGCTAATGATGCATGAAGTAATGCATTAACCGAGGTCATCTTCGAAACACATCAGTATGAATCAGGCCATCTTCCTGGACTATCAACTTGATTTCCAGGAAATCAATTTGTCATTGATGATATTTATAAATAAGCTTGATGGTGGAGTCATTACGGTTCAACCCTAACATGAATCACTATCTGTCCCCAGCCAGATAATCAAGAGACCATCAATATAATGGTACCATACTAGTGGGTTACGTCATGTGAGTCACCATGGAAGATGTCCATTTCCCACAGGACTAAAAATAAATTAGCATAAGATGGCACACATGCTGCACCCATTGCGGTACCGCATTTTTGTCAGAAAAACCTGTCTTTAAAAGTAAAAAAATTATGTGTCAGGATGAAGCAAAGCAAGTCCAACACTAAGTTTCATAATTTCAGATCTAAATTACTCATGACTAGAAAAAATTGGGATGCCTCCAGACCATCGTATCCAATGCTTGTTTACAGGGACTCAACATCCACAGTAACCAACAGCATATGTGAATCCAGATGAAGTCCATTCATACACCTAATGACATCCAGGGTAAGGTCTCGGCAAGTGGTTGCAAGTAATATTCAATTAATTTACAAACTGGATCACAGATTCCTCCCATGCCAGAGACAATTGAACATCCTGGTGGGTTAATCTGATCTTTTTGCACCTTGGGTAATAGAGCAAAGTTGCAAAAAAACGGCCATTTAACCAGAAGTCCATCAAGGACCTTTTTAGTGATGATACCATTCTCTAAGGCCTGTTCAATAATGTCTCTGAGGTCCTTGGAAAAGAAATCCAAGTAATTATGAGAGATGAGATTTGTTTTCAGAAGTCTCAAAAAACTTTGTGTTCATAGCCAATATCTAACTCTGTGAACCGCCATATGTTGCCCTCTCTTTAGAAACAATCCAAGGGCTGGATACCTTCATACTACAGTATGCGAGGGCGTACAATATAGACATATAGCATTCTGTATGTACTACCACGTGAATATGGCTGTGTGCATCAGATATAACTGTGAACTTTTGGGTCAGTGGCATTTTTTGCACCGTTTTTAGACGAGCAAGCACCACCGGAAAAAAAAAGGCCATGGAAACATGGAAAAAAAAACATGGCTGAAATCCCATAACTATTTTAGAAGTTGAGGAAAATCTGCTTTGCCTTAATCTACTTTGCTGATCGTAGGTAAGAAGCAGCAAATGTTTTCCACATGTGTGAGATTCGCGTCCCGCTAAAGACGCAGATGGTATGTAAGAGGTTTCAATTAGGCGTTATCCTTAAACACACACATCAGACTTGTTAAAATATCCAGGAGGACTTAAACTAAATCACGACAGGAGAATTATTATGATATCTAATTATTGGAGTTGTTTCTGGAAAGGTTCCACGAAGGTCACGTGACTGCAGCTTCACGGAACTCATGATAGAAGTTTCCATGATGATGGATGGACGCTCCATGAATTGGATACTATTGGAAGTGTTTATGGCGCTGTGGGGGCAGTAATCCATCTTAAAAGACTGGGATTATAATGATGGCATTGATCATCATCAAAGTCATAAATGTTATGTTTCACCTGACGAGATGGATTCTCAAAGCCCCTGGTCTGGATGTGCGGTTCTAGTACAGTACGGACTAGTGACATCGAAGCAGCAGGATGGGTCATTTTGTACAAGGAAGCTGTAGAGACTCGAGGGCAGGAGGAAAGCAGTAGACCACACCAAGGATGTAAAAGCCTCAGCTGTTACACACCTGGCCTCAGCGTTGGCATCACTTTTTCCGCCTTCGGACAAATCAAACATGAAGAGGAAATCTGGGCTGCAGCTGATCTCCAACTTCTTCATGTACGATTTGTCCAAAGGCGGACACAGTGATGCTGATTTGGCACCGGCGTCAGGTGTCAAAACACCGCTCGACAGTCCCGTGAAGAGCGACTGCCGACACTGCAGTAAAACTGCCGGGATGGGAGGTTGAGTATCAGCTATATTATTTTATAGGGGTCAAGTGAGGGGTATGAGAGGAAGTTGTCCAAGTAGTAGACAACATCTTTAATAGAGATGGCTGCGTCAGGAGGCAGCACAGTAGCAGAGTGGAACAGTGTAGCAAAGCCAAGCATGGTAGCAGGGCAGGGTACATCAGAAGGTATCTCAGTAGCAGAATGGAGCTGTGTAGCAGAGCCCAGCATAGTAGCAGAGCTAGGCAAGTAACCAATGGTGGAGATACTCAGTATTGGCGTGCATGCCAACTACCTGAATACTCCTGAGCCTCTTTATGAGTTATAAGCCAGGTTATCATAGAAACCCGATACACAGAGAAACAGAGAAAGCCAGACACTAGGGAAAGAAAATGGCCTGACCAGTGCTGGAGGTGAGTAACAGCAAAGCGTTATTGGAGAATACTCATAGTATTGGCCCATAAATTGTCTTTTCCTCATCCGTCTGAACACAAGAAATAAAAGTCTGCACTGATTCATTTCCTAATATAACGGTCGGAGCTCCGAATCTTATGCAAAGTTACAGTTACCGGTAAATGATAAAATTCTGTATATCTGTGACCACCACTAGAGGGAGCCTATGAGCTTATCGTATACAGTATACACACTGAGCTCAATTACATAATTGTATTCAGTCAGCTCCTCTGCTCCCTCTAGTGGTGGCAGCCAGAATGTTATTAGGAAAAGGAGCTCTGACAGCTAGAAAAATGCACTTAATGTCTAAAAGGATGTGAACCCCCTACTAATTATTGAGTTTGAGTGTTTCAGCTACACCTACTACAAACAAGAGCATAAAATCCAGCACACAACTATGTAGTCTCCATAGACACTGGTAGTAATATAATCGTACATAAGAACAGTGACTTTAACCCCTTCTTGAAGGAGCCAATTTTTAATTTCTGTACTATTGCTTTTCTCCTTCCCTTTTTTTTCCCAAGAACCATAACTTTTTATCTACATAGCTGTATGGGGGATTTATTTTTTCTTTACTGTCTTTTACTATACAGTTTAAATAATTTTTTATTTTAATAGCTCGAACTTTTACTGACGCGGCAAAATCAAACCTGTTTATTTTTTTTTTTCAATTGGGTAACTTGAACTTTAATGTTTTTAAACATTATTTTTAGTTCCTCCTAGGGGATTTGAACTTATAATCACTTGTACTAGCGCTCACAGCGCTGGTCCCACCCAACCCCACCCCCAACTCACAGATCGCTCTATTTTAATGACCCTGCCAGTGATTGACTGCAGCATCTAAATGGCTGAATAGCAGCGATCGGAGCTAGCTCCACTGGTTGCTGGTTACAGTCAGATAGAGACTACGTAACACAACTCCTCCTCCCACTCCAGAAATGCAGACCCTGGCGTCAGCGTACATGTACTTCCATTAGCGCTTAAGGGATAGAATAGGTCATCCTATTGTCTAAATTTGTTGTAAAAAATTTAGAATGATGTAAAACAACTGGCAAATCAACACCTTTAAGAAATACTTTTATGGACATCCCCTTGTTTATGGTGTAATACCTTGTCTCTCCTGCGGTTGTGCTGCAGGGAAATTGACCTATTGTTACTGGGATTCCCCGCAGATTAAAGCTGATCGCTGCGATCAACCTCTCTTAATAAAAGAGATATAGATAATTAATATCCTAATAAAACACATCAGCAGACACACTTCTTCCTTGCACATAACACTCCGATCCTCCAGTCTTCAGGTCATGACCTTCCTAGAACATTCCTTTCTGTGAAATCTATACCTGGGGGTCATCTGGCTTTAATAACTATGAAGAATAAGTAAATGAGGTGGAGGGGGGGATGTTACTTTCCTTTCCTGAATCTCGTACAAAGAAGTGTAAGGATCCTTTAGATTGGTAGTTCTCCAACCGTATATTTGCCGAAACTTCAACCAAATTTTTTAGCTTTGATTAAAAATAATTAAATAAAATTATTAACAAATGAACAAACAAGTAATTGACGCGGCTTTTAGCCCTTCTCATGGCTGCAGGGACTGCCGTTTGTTCATTGCCGTTATTGAATCTCTTAGGTTAGGAAGTTTTTTACCCCCAATTTTTATTTTTCCAGAGAAATTACTAAAGGAACATCTCTCTGGGGAAATTTTTGAAGCTTTTTTTTTGTTTCCTGAGGATGTTTTAAAGAGTTATTGAAGCATTTTGAAAGTTTCTTTTTTCCTTTCCTTTCTCCCACCGGGCATTTTTCAAAAACTTGAAGTGGGAAAAAAAACACTCAAATGAACATAATGTGCAGCAATGTAAAAGCGACTGTCACGATCCATTTTTGGATTTGTGGCAGCTCTGGTTCCACTCAATTAAAGCTTTTTTCCTTTCAGGCCAGCGGGTGTTAATATCAGTTTTTCCCCGCTGGCAATCTGGTGTAATTGCAGTGCTGCTGGGTCAGCTGATGCAGGTGGTGCCCACCCCTACCATCCTTTAAAAGGTCACCTGATGCATCAGCTGACTGTTGGTGACACAGGTCCTATCTGGAAACCAGCCTAGCGGGAGAAGCTCTCTGGTGTCAGCCACATCCGGTGTTTGGAGTCCAGTTGCTGAGTTTTCTGCTGTGTGGAGCTTAGCAGAAGTGTGCATAAGCTAAGTGTTGTGTTTTTTTTGTTACTTTGTCCCTTTGGTGTTTGTCACTTCCCACTGTGTTTATTATCTGCAGAGGTGAGGCTAGCGCTCCTTGCCGGCCAGTGCACTAGCCAGGGCAGTTATAGGTGACATCTAGGGACGAGGTATCCTGACGGTGGCAGGGAGGAAGGACCCGCATAGGGCATTAGAGGACTGCAGGAACAGGCTTAGGTTTGAGCTCAGGTGGTGACCATCCTTCATTCCCTATTGTTAAGGCCATCCTCTCGCCTTTCCCATCCCGTTGTATGTGAGTTGTGCCGTCTGCTGACCTACCGCCCGTTGGGTCGTGTCACACATCGTGACAGCGACAGTGTTGTGCATGTGTTCAGTCTTTTTGTTACTTCTTTTAACCGCTTCAGGGTTCAGAAATTGTGAAGTGGCTAAAAATGTAATAAATTAATTCCATGGTCGGCTTCCGATAGGAATCTGCTCTCCACAATAGTGGAAAGTGCAGACAAAAGACAGCTCCGGCGGCAGAGCTGCTGCAAAGTACGACCGCAAAGTCGCCAGCGAAGCCACTTCAGGAGAAATACTACTGGCATTTTCCTGAAGCTGCTTCACCTATAAAATCTGCTGATACCCCCCCACCGGCTCGTCCTCGTGGCCGCCATATTGGACCCGATGCTCACCACTAGTGAGATATCTCGTACATACATGAATCTGTAGTGAAGTGCGGGAAACATCTTGTTCTACTGACTAGATCATAGAATCAGCCATGTCATTCCCTTGAGTCCGACAACTTGAGTCTCCAGTGGTCCGCTAGCACATGTTTGCATTATACGGGTGGGATCACACCAAGAAGTAATAAGAAAACTTGGATGGAGTCTTCTCTTTGTTCTATCTCCCATCTACATATAAATGAAAACCAGTCCAGGCACAGAAAAAAATAATGGCAACGACAGAACCAATAATCGTCTGAGCCGGATAATAGAACAGATACGTAACACCCGACGTGTCTGTGCTCAGGCGCCATGACAGAATGTACTCACTAATGTCCGGCCCGACCACCAACAGGGTTCACAGTTATCACGATCAAGGTCTGATGGTGGGAGTGAACCCTTGTAGATTCGGAGACCATGACTCTCACCCTACCTTCCCCCTGTGCTATGAAACTGAACTGCCGCACTTAAAGTGAAAGCTTTATTTTGTACGAATTGTAGTTTTATTATAAGATGTCAGACTGTAGAAGAGAAACAATAATTTTATTAGTTTTTTGTATTTGTAAGTGTGGCCCTTCTCTAGGGGCGGGTGTATTAAATATGCGCTTCCTGTAGTTTTTGTATTAACAGAACAGCAGGGTGTGTCGGCTTTATGGCTGCTGCAATGATTAAAAGTGTTACACTCCTGTCCGGGCTCTGCTCCCTTCACCCTGGTCCCTGTCGGGCTTTGCACATAGTCTGGCGTGCTCCTGTAACAAGGGTGACTGGGGTGGTAGTCCTGACCGAGCTCATCCACTAAACACAGTCCGAAGACACCCCGGCCCCTTGTACATGCAATACAGGACTGACACAGCTTTTCCCCACGTGTTACCTTCTCTTCCTCTGGTCACAGAGGTCCAGGCAATTACAGTCCAGGAATGCAGCTGTCTTCCAACAGGGAATAACTTTTAATGAATGATGATGCAAAGTAGACAAAAAGACAATTTCAACACTGGCTTCCTGCTCTCTCCCTGACACTTGGTACAGCCGCACCCACAATGGCCGCAGTAGCCGAAGTTCACAGTAGTCCACTTGCTGGAATCTGGATGCTTAAAACCCCTTCAGTGGGAGGCCCTTTCAGAGTCCTGGGGCCCGTGTTGTGGTCTTTCAGTCCTTATGAGTCCTAAGTCCGGGGCAAAAGATCTCTCCCATCCGGGGGTCTGGCAGTGCCCCGTCTGAAATACACGTCAGCCCTTACCAACGTAATCGGGTGACTGACTGGAAGCAGTCCACCACATTAACTAACACTTTCCCTAACTCTAACACATAAGCATAGACTTAACATGTACATATTACCAACAGTAGTTAAAGGGGAACTCCCCACATTACACAATACATTACAGGTGCATCATATGGCGGTACACAGCATAATACCACAAAAGCACATTACAGGAATAACAAGACATATCACAGAGTACATCACATACAAACATTGCAAACATCATATATTACAATAATGAACATATAACATATTTATATCAAGTTCACCGTGGCCAAACGACAAAAGGGAGAGGGAGCAACCAAAGGTACCTGCCACCTCCTTACACTTCGATGTGATCATCTACCTTAGACTATATAAGGCCTAACTTCGTATTAAGTCGCTTAGTTTGTTGGTGCACTATGAACCCTGTTCGCGGTTTCCAATACCTCTGCTACCTGTTCCCAGTCTTTCAGGGCCTATGCAATCTGTTTGCAATCTCCCAGATGTCTTCAGTCTGTCTGAGACCTCCAGTACCTCTACTACCTGTCTGCGGACTCCACGACATTTCCTGTCTATCTACAGGTTTCCGTACCACTGCTACCTGTCTGCGGTCTCCAGGATGACTCCTGTCTGCATGCGGCTTCCAGTATCGCTGCTACCTGTCTGCAATCTCCAGGAAGTGTCCTGTCTGCCTGAGACCTCCAGTACCTCTCCTACCTGTCTATATATAATTTTAACTACTTTACAGAAAATAACAAAAAATGAACATTGAGCTGTTCTAAAAAATAGCAGTGTCCTGTGAATCACTAACCTAACATTTAGTTGTTACCCACAGTTTTTTAGAACTACTTCACATCTATGTTGCATAGAGTAAACCATCTTATGGCCACTGTCACCTATAATTCCAGGCCAGGATGCTTTGATTACATCCCACAATTTTTTGGCATTTGTTGGCTTTGCCTCAGAAACTGAATTTTTTTATATTGCCCCACAAGTGTTCTACCAAATTAGGGTCAAGGGATTGGGCTTGCAGCTCCATAACCCCAATTTTGTTGTACTGGAACCAAGATTTTGCTGTCTGCTGCCCGTGGACCCAAAAAGAACAACTTTACTTTCATCAGTCCACAAAATGTTTTTCCATTTATCTTTAGGCCAGTTGATGTGTTCTTCGGCAAATTGTATCCGCTTCAGTACATGTCTTTTTATTAACAGTGGGACTTTGCGGGGACTTCTTGCTCAGAGATTAGGCATCTTCTACCTGTCACAGTCCTCACAGGTAACTTGAGACTGTCGTGATCATCCTGGAGTTGATCATTGGCTGAACCTTTGCCCTTCTGGCTATTCTTTCCATCCATTAGAATGGTCGTCTTCCGTTTTCTTCCACGTCTCTCTGGTTTGGCTTTCCATTTTAAAGCACTGGAGATCATTTTGGCTGAACAGCCGATCATTGTCTGCATTTCTTTATAAGTTTTACCCTCTCCAATCAACTTTTTTATCAAAGTACGCTGCTCTTCTGAACAATGTCTCGAACAACCCATATTTCTCAGGCTTTCAAGGAGAAATGCTTGAACAACATGTCCTGGCTTCACCCATAAATAAGGGCCACCTGATTCACACCTGTTTCTTCACAGAATGACTGACCCCACTAATTGAACTCCACATTCGTATAGTGAACACACCGACTTTCAATTACCGTATATACTCATGTATAAGCAGAGTTTTTCAGAACTTTTTTTGTGCTGAAAACGTCCCCCTCAGCTTATACACAAGTCATTGTCCAGAAAGCCGCCGGGGGAGCGGCGAAGCAGCGTCAGGAGCCGGCGGCTGCGGGTGCAACTGTGCCGCTGCTAAAGAAAAATGAATATTCATTTCTCTTATAGCAGTGACAGCTGCAGCCACCGGCTTCCAGAACACATCATACTCACCCTCCTCCGCGCCGTCGCTGCATCTCCGTTGGTCCCGGCGCCGGCAGCTCTTCCTGTG
>VIAB01011108.1:6219-20915 GCA_009801035.1 Oophaga pumilio
CATGTACATAACCCGACCCCACGGCACTGCCTCACTACTGAGCAGGTACATACCCCGATCCCATGGCCCTGCTTCACTACTGAGCGTGTACATACCCCAACCCCACAGGCCTGCCTCACTACTGAGCATGTACATACTCCGACCCCACAGCCCATCCTCACTACTGAGCGTGTACATACCCCAACCCCACAGCACTGCCTCACTGCTGAGCATGTACATACCCAGACCCCTCAGAGCTGTTTCACTACTGAGCATGTACATACCCTGACCCCACAGCACTGCCTCACTACTGAGCATGTACATACCCTGACCCCACAGCACTGACTCACTACTGAGCATGTACATAAAGTGCAGCAGATTCATCTCAGCTAAAAGCAGAGATCTTTGGATCAGGAATAGAACATTTATAGGACATTTCATAACTTTCCCAAATTCTTATGAACACATTTACAGCACATCCTGCATTTAACTACAGTACCCAATTTATTATATATTTTAGGAGTCAGTCAGTCCATTTTATTCCAACTCCACAGCCTTGAGGTGAAGCAAAAAAAATAGTGCACTGTTCTGTGCCATTTTATCCCATGGACACTAACCTGACCCCATTATAGTCAACAGATTCTGTCAGGCGCCGTTTATTATTATTTTTTTGTTACATATTGAATTTTGCAAGAACTATTTTTCTGGTGAAACTAGCGGTATGGCTCTGGAGGTCCTAGTATAACACTAATGATTATACCAGTTTAGTCATCTGAAGTGCAAGCGCTGAGAAATCAAGCTTTGACACCACATGCAAATTAGTCTAGTCATGCCCATGGATAATTTACATGTGGTTTCACAGCTTTATTTCTCAGCATCGGCACATCAAATTACTACAAGAGAGGTAATATTTTCATTGATATACTAGGATTTATATAGTTATACCATTAATTTCACTAGTAGAATTGTTAAGTTAAGGTAAAAGGTAATTTTAGTTCTTACTCTGCTCTTGTGATCAAAACAGCAAACAAAAGTGAACAAAGCCTAAGCCCCTTGTTCATATACAGAGGTTTTTTTTCACTTACTTCTTATATGGTACATTTTCACAATGGACAGAACTGAAAAGTTGTGAAACAGAAATGCAAAATGAAAAGAGCACATAAGCCAGGTATTTATTGATGTTCCCAGGTACGTAGTATGAACAGAGTTTTATTTCCAAAATGTCAATTATCTTCACTTCTGTTATTTTTTTCGGTTTTCATTTGTTGGAATTGGCCAACTGTTCAACAAAAGCTATATTTTCACAGCACTTATAAAAACCTTGGTGAAATAGGTTATGTAGAGCAGTCAGGAGCCTACACTGAACTTTTTGAGTGTTCTGCAAAGACGCTAGGACAAAATGTTATAATACAAATTTGAGAAGCATTTAAGTGGAACATTAAAACTGCACAGAAAACAATCTGCAGTTTCTGTAGAAATGCATGCTCTCTTACAGACATCATATACTGTGTGTGTGTGTGAACCCAGTCATGCAATCTAAGTGCAGATTAAAGATAGAGTTCTACCACAACAAATTTAAAAGGGAACTTTTCAATTTTGTCTGATGTAATAAATATTACAAAGACTTTGATCTGCAAGCCAGAAGCCTTTTACGTAGCGGAATGAAAGGAACACAAGTATAAAAAAAAAAATCTAAATGTTTTGTCTTCAGCTCTGAAACCAGAGACAAAAAATGGAATAAAAATATGTTCATGGTCCGTTTTAACAGTTTTAATCCTAAACAATACAGTGGAAATGAATTCTGGAAGGTATTCCCATACATAATATATTCTAACTGATAACCATCTTTAAAATGGCTAAACCAATAACTTCTTTATTATGGAAACATAGTCTTGAAATAAAGGCTACAAAAAGCAACAATGGAATTAAGCCAAACCCCCTCCTTATAGAATGTGGAACATTGTGAAGCTTGATACGCAAGATTTCAATCGTTTGCCTTATTCAGAACCTTTTAATTTCAGTGCATTATATGGTTCAATGTTATGGTCCCACTTAAGGAATATTTAAGTTGTGTCCATTAATTCCATCGTGGCAGATGAAGTATCTTTTTGAATACTTTCAAATATTGTGGCAAGTTCAGGATTTGAGCTGATCTGGGACTGGAATTCACTCATTAAGGGGCTCTTCTCTGCTTCAGGAATGGTTAAAAGTGCTGCCACTGCTCGCATTGCTGAGCGCTTTAGTTCGTCTTGCTTCTCAAATTCTTGTTTCACAGAGTTTGCCTTCACCTGCAGATTAAAAAAAAATAAACAAAATTGTGTTATCCATGCAAGATAAGTTAAAATATCTTAAAATCCCTGACAAAATAAGCTATATAGTGTTCTGACCTAGTGTAATGTAGTGAGCAAGTCAAAATGGTCACTGCTCTATGCGGGTTTTAATTGCAGTGGTTAAAAAAATAAAATAAATAAATTAGTCCAGATTCTATGAAAGGAAAAAAAAACTCCTTATGAGAGGATCACAGCACACCATTTGATGCTCTCTTTCTATACACAAATCCCATATTTCAAGTCTCAGAATGCAAACATGTGGTTTTGCAGGCAGGACTGGATTTAGATAGAAGTAGTTTTAGTGTAATCCAAGGTCTAAGAAGCAAACTAACAAATTTTAATATTCCCTAACCTTGTGTAAAAGTGCAGCTCATATAGTGTAAGAGGTAATATACTCATTGATCAGTCTTCCCTGGCTTCCAGTCCTGTTCTCAACCGACGTGACAAATTCTAACGTATGGATACGTCCAAGGTCGTAAAGGGGTTAAATAGCAGCAATTTGGTCTGTATTTTGCATCAACATTTATAAGCCAAAATTAGAAGAGGTGCCAAGGTTTTCACTATAACTTTTTCTAGGTCTTCGGTCAAGTCCTCTTTTGATATAAAATACTGAACAGAATACACAAGTGTGAAAATGCTCCAATATGGATTTGCTCCAAAATAGATCAGAAGAGAATAGGGGAAAAAAGTAACAAACCTTGGTTGTACAGGTGGCACGCAAGGGTTCTACCAATCTATCCAGCCTCTGTAGTACAGCACTTGGACATAGGGTAGACAATCTTACCAACATTAAAAATGTCAGCATCTGTACAAGAGAAAAAGAAAAAAAACCAAGGACTATGACTGGTTGTTTCTGAATTCAATAAAGGTGTAACACATTAGTAATCTGCAGTAATTAGAAAACATAACTGCACTTTAGATATACCTTATGGAAACGTTTCTAAACATCCTGCAGATTAGTGGGGGACCCAGGTCCTGAGACCTCTACCGATCATTCAAAACACTGTTACACAGTGCTGACTAAAGACAAGTGCTGATATTCTGCATGTGTCCACAACAGTGTACAGGCTTATAGACTTGGCATGGACACCCACTGATCCGTAGGATGTATACAAACTGCTCAAAAAAATAAACACTTATACAACACACTGTAACTCCAAGTCAATCACACTTCTGTGAAATCAACTTGTCCAGTTATGAAGCAACACTAATTCTGCTGTTGTGCAAATGGAACAGACAACAGATAGAAATGATAGTCAATTAGGAAGACAACCCCTAAAAAAGGAATGGTTCTGCAAGGGGAGACCACAGACCATTTAGCTGTTCTCATCCTTTTTTTTCGGTCAGTTTTGATTTTGTCATTGCTCTCACTCCAAGAGCTACAGTAACAACCCACAGAAGCTGTTGAGGTTCAGGATGGCATATCAATGAAAGCTGTGTCAAGAAGGGTAGCTGTGTCTGTCAACACCGTGTCCAAAGCATGAAGCAGATACCAGGAAACAGGCTACAACACCAGGAGACGTGGAGGGGGCTGTAGGAGGTCAGCAACGCAGCAGCATGAACGCTACCTCCTCCTTTGTACAAGAAGGAACAGGAGAAGCACTGCCAGAGCCCTGCAAAATGACCTAGAGCAGGCCACTAACATCCATGTGTTTGCTCAGACTGTCAGAAACAGATTGGCAGACTCAACATTGGCACCTTGTGCTCTTTACCGCTGAGAGCAGGTTCACACTGAACACGTGACAGACGTGATAGTCTGGAGACGCCATGGAGAACATTCTGCTGCTTGCAACATCCTCTAGCATAGCATGACCGGTTTGGCAGTGGGTCTGTAATGGTGTGGGGAGGCATTTCTTTGGAGAGTCGCACAGTCCTCCATGTGCTAGCCAGAGGTACCCTGACTGCCATAAGGTAGAGGATGAGATCCTTAGACCCATTGTGAGACCATATGAAGGTGCAGTGGTCCTTGGGCTCCTTCTGTTGCATGACAATGTTAGGCCTCATGTGGCTGAAGTATGTCAGCAGTTCCTGCAAGATGAAAGATTAATGCTATGGACTGGCCCGCCCATTCTCCAAAACTGAATTAAATCAAGCACATCTGGAACATTAAGTCTCGTTCCATCCACAAACACCACGTTGCACCACAGAATGTGCAGAAGTTGACTGATGCTTTAATTCAGGTCTGGGAGGAGATCCCTCAGGAGAACATTGGTCGCCTCGCAGGCCCAGGCGTTTTAGGGAGGTTACACAGGCACTTGGTGGCCACACACACACACACTACTACATTTCCTTGTCTTGAGGAATTTCCACTGAAAGAGTATCATTCTAAATCCAGCCCTCCATAGGATACTAATTTTGATTTACAGTCATTTTTGTTTTATTGTTCTCAACGCTTTCTACTATGTAATGAATAAAAATTTTCAACTGGAATATTTCAATCACTGATATTTAGGATGCGGTATTTTAGCTTTCACTTTATTTTTCTGAGCAGTGTATATTATAACATTGTAATGTCTATCTTCACTTAAAAGCAATCTAGATAAATAAAACTTGGCACTCAACTTGAAAAATTCTTTGATGAAGTTTTATTGCAGTCCGTATAACATGAAACGTTTCGGTCCAACATAGACTTTCATCAGTCTGCCGACTGCTATAGAGGAAGGAGAGCTCCATAAAATTTCAACAAAGAATTTTTCAAGCCGAGTGCCAAGTTTTATTTATCTATATATTGGTTTTGATGACCTACTTGAGCTCCGTCACAGTAGTACCACGGTACACGACATATTAAAAGCAATCTAGTCTTGCATTACCTTAATGTCATAATGATCCTTTAATCCATCCTCCACATGGTTTAAGAATTCAAAGATGTCCAGCCTGTCCAGACAACTGTCAAGAAGGGTGTACATACACTCAAAGGCAGCTTTCCGGATGTCCAGGCCATCATCCACCGTGTGTTTGAAGGGACCCATTTCCACCTGAAATAAATACATTTAATACATTGGAAAACAGATGGAAATATAATTGTAGGAAACCCACAATGTCTTTCACTAACCTCTCTTATTAGTTCTTTTCTGACTTTCGTTTCATTGTAAAGATGAGGAAGCACAGAATCAAGCAAATCTCGAATTAATGATGGCTTGTTGTGTGCAGCAGAGTTAAATGTCACTAGGGCTACTCGTCTCACATTTAAGTCTGGATCCTCCAAGGTCTTCAAAAAGTCACCTGTTAGAATAGGAAAAAAAATTTCATGTAATAAAGGGGTGTGAAATATTGTAACTTTATAACTGTTCTGAGGAAAAAAAAAATAGGCACACATCAACTTGAATTTCCTCTGCCTCAGTGACTATTGAATATATCATCAGTATATGAAGCTTACCAATACAATTCTTCAGCAGTGGATCAATGGGCTGAGGATGATCAGAAATTGTAAACTTAACAGCCGTTACTACAGAGCTCCGTGCATATGATGAACCTTGAAATATTAAAAAAATAAATAAAACATTATGAGCGTACTAAATTTGCAAACATTAAAACGGTTTGCTCATGCTCTTATTTCTGATATGGTGCAGAGACAACTTTTCCCATGTCGCAACAGTTGCTAAGGAACCAACCCATAATGGGCATCATGTCATATAATGTAATGTGTTGGTGTACGATCATTACATGTCCAACATTATTTGTTAAGCGACTGTCCCGCTCAGTATGAACTTGCATCTCTCCACAGCCGACATTAAATGCCTAACCAAACCGATTAAATAGAAAAAAAATGCCTGTGTTCTGCTTTTCTTTCCTTATGCCATCACTTCCAAATTATTGAGAGCCCAAATGACACATATAATCCACAGTGGTTGATACCTTTTAATGGCTAACTGAAAAGATGGTAACAAATTGCAAGCTTTCCAGACTACTCAAGTCTCTTCATCTCGAAAGCTTGCAATTTGTTACCATCTTTTCAGTTAGCCATTAAAAGGTATCAACCACTGAGGACTCTCAACTCTAAATATTTTTCTATCTACTGGCTAACACGGTACTAAGATATACATCTTTCCTGTATCACATATAATCCACATAATAAAAGGGCTTTATGGTTGCCCAGATTTAAATATTTTTAACCCACATGCATAAAATAAGAAACTGAGTTGTAATTACTCTTCCCAGGTCCAGAACAACTTTTTCACTGTTGATCAAGTTGAGCGACAGCATAAATGACGTCTCATTTACAGGGCTGCAGACAGTCACTAAGTTCAGCAGCTCAACCAATATCGACAGCATGAGCCTCTGAGCCCCGCAATTAGCTGCAGCACTGCCAATGCAATGTCACCACTGAAGCTAGTCAACAAAGATCAGAGCGAGAGATAGCACTGGATCCAGGGAGGGTGAATAAAGCTCAGTTTGTTAATTTATACATCAATGAGTCTGTGGGCTAAAAAATTTCAAATGTGACAACCTCTATAAAAGCTTCATTAAAAAGTTTTCCCTGGACAGAGACACTTCTGGCCAGCCACTGAGCATGGGAAAAGCCCAAGAGTGCTCTGTCCCTTTGTTTTTGCAGAGGCTTTGAAGATTGTTTCATGCCTTAAGTCATAGAATACCATGGCAATATGGCTGAAGAGAACCAAAAGGCAAAATGTGTTTCACCATGCAAGGGAGTCCAGAAGTGTATTTAATCAGATAAATAATTAACCACTTTGAGTTTTAATGTGTCAACACATTAAAAGACTACATATGCAAGAAACAGTATGGCAGTTACATGGCTAAAACACAGCCAGAAGAAATTAAGAATATCACTGGTATTTCTATAAAGGAGACAGACTGCATAGCTTATAATTAAGAAGTAACTGATTATGTAGAGCTACAAGACTGTACACTATAAGCCTAATATTTCTACACATACCTGCTGCCAAGTATCCTTTGAGACGTGGTAAGAGCGTCTCTGGATCTATCAATGTCAGCTTGCCCAAGCATTCAGCAACAACATTCCTGGTTCCTTCCTCAGCACATTCAGAGTGTTTCAGTAATAGAGACCAGATATTTTCCACATATGGCTTAAGGCCCACTACTGATGCAGAGCTTATTATTTCTTTCAAGGAATGAAGTAGTAGGTACTGCCTTTTGGGTTGACTAGTTATCTCTTGTAAGACAAATGGCAGGTACTCTGGTAGGTTGCCTACACTGATACTTCCAAGTGCGTACGATGCTGCAGATTTTACTTCTTCGCTAGGTGAGGAAAAGGCTTCTAATATAACAGATTTTAGCTCTATCTGTCCACTCAGATCAATGTGATGTCCAACTTCACCTAAAGAAAGCAAAGCCAAGAGGCGAATGGAGTCTGTAGACCTAGAGTTTTTAACATCTTGGATAAACTGACCAACAACAGCTGGTCCTTCTTTTGGGCATGCCCGAGTGAGTGCTGCTACGCATTTGGCAATAGAATAGTACGACTGCTTGTGGGTGAGAGAAGTACTCTGGGCATATACTGGACCGGTCAGCATGCGCAGTAAATCCATGTAGCCCAAACTCGCAGTTGATGTCACGACTAAGGCTTGGAAAAACTCTAACATTGCGCTAAGAGCTCCTCCTTGAAGTAATGGTGACCTCACAAGCCCAATTAGTTCATTAAGGATAGATCCACTAATCTTTGACAGAGAAGATGGATAAACTTTAGCTAATGTGGTCAGAAAGCTTATTGCCATCTGAGACACGTGCATATCACTTTCACTAATGAGAGGCGGAAGCTCGTCCAGTACTGCATCAATCATGGAAGCAGTCAGGCTGTCGCTATAATTTTTTATCAAGATATCTAGAGCAGAAAGAGTGCCCAGTTTTAACGCCCTCTGATTCTTCCGGAGAAATGAGGCAAGGATAGGCACTCCTTCTCCTAAGATTGGCCTCAGATCTATTTTCAATGGAGAACCAGCAATTAATGTTAGAGCCTTTACTGTAGTAAGCCGAGTGATCTCATTCTTCAGTCTCTCAAGGAAGATTTGAAGGGTGCTAGGGAGGTCACTTCCCAAATTATCCCCGAGACTACAGATTATTTGACCCATGCAGGAGATTGCACGTTCTTTTACTTCTTGATCAATATCTGCGGCTTTTAACCTCTTGATTGTACATGTAAACAAATCTTTTATATATGGGGTTGCATCAAAGGAAGAAGGTTGGTCCAGCGGTCTAATGACTTTCACAAGCTGCTGAGCAACTAACAGGGCTTCAGATGTGATTTTGTAAAAGGGATCTCCGACACAGATCACTACAGGTGACACCAAGGCCTGGACATGTGGGTGGAAGACTTGAGGAGAATGATTGCAGAGGATTACATACAAACATGACAGAGCATCTATTTTCAGATTAGAAGAGCTTGACTTGTCATTTAATGAAAAGATAATTCCTGTAAAAAAAAATAAAAAAAAGTAATGAACCATTAAATTATAGAAAAGTTGTTGTTTTTTCAGGATTTTAAAATTTCACTCCACACAGAATATTTTGTAAACTGGGGAGAGGGGGACAAAAAGATACACAGAAAGGAAATGGCCCCTTACCTGGCACAAGAACAGGAACATGCTGTGTGAGAGCCCCAGGTAGTACATTCACCAACTCGGTCAGCATATTAAAACAACACTGCCGCGTCTTCACACTTTTTTCCTTCATCTGTTTATGTAGTGCTTTAACAATGTTAGGTACCTACATACACAAAGGAAATACAGTGACTGTATACGTGGTCAAAGGCTTAGAGATGGTGAAATATTGCATACTGCCGAAACGATCTTTAATGTCAAGCTGTAATTTCCAAAACACAGAACTGTGAGAATTACTTACATTAGTAAAAAGTGTCCGCTTTGCCTACTTCCCAGCAGTTATGTAACCCTGCCATGTTTACTAGTCACATTAGACGGACCCTGCACTTAGCAAGTGAAACCTTTTTGGCGCATCCTTTTGTGCATTTGAAAATGTGCATTTGGGGGACAACGCTGACTGCATGGACAGCGCATGTATATTTTCAACTGCACAATGAGACACCAAAAAGATTTGATGATGGCCTAATTACCTGCCAAGTCTTATGTATTTATACACCATGTGACAGGAAAACATGGCCAGTTCAGAGAGAAAGGGATGTAGATAGTAAGCTCTTACGGGCAGGGTCGTCATTATTTTTGCTTTAATTATTGTATTAAGTTACCTATGACTTGTATATGAACTTTAAATCGCTGTAGAATATGTTGGCGCTATATAAATAAAGATTATTATTATGGGAGAGGATGGGGAGGGAGGGGGTAAAGTGGGTCATGCTTCTTCTGTGAAGTTGCAGGATCCATTGCTAAGAAAATAAGCAATTCCATTATGGTGGAGTATGCACATAAAACAGGAAAGTATGCTAATGGATTAATATTAAAGCAACCTTTTTATTGCAAAGTGCATTAAAAACTCACCAATCTTAAAAGCACTTCTACTGTCCAAGCTATTTATTTAGGCCTCAGTGCCCGGATTACTCTTACACACTATTACTAACGTTGCCAAAAAATTGAATTTAACAACTCCCCTCATGGCCTACTGACACAGGATGATGTTTAACGGTATCGCCCACTTCTCAATCTGAATGCCCCCCACTTTAAAATAAAAACAGGGATTTTTGTGTGTACTCACCGTAAAATCCTTTTCTCCGAGCCAATCATTGGGGGACACACTACCATGGGTGTTATGCTGCTGCCACTAGGAGGACACTAAGCAAAATATAATAAAGAATTAACTCCTCCTCCGCAGTATACACCCTCTGCTGGCTCTCTAGTGAACCAGTTCGGTGCCAAAGCAGTAGGAGCTCACAAACAGAATTCACAAACAGGATTGCAATACGTCAAAACCATAACAGACTACAAGCCAATAGGCTAATGGGGTGGGTGCTGTGTCCCCCAATGACTGGCTCGGAGAAAAGGATTTTACGGTGAGTACACACAAAAATCCCTGTTTCTCCTTCGCCTCATTGGGGGACACCCTACCATGGGACGTCCTAAAGCAGTCCCTGGGTGGGAAAAAAACATCACAACAGGTGAAACCTCGCGCACCTAAATGCTTAAAGGAATAAGCGATTGAAGGGACCTACAGATGCGAGACTGCAGACTCTGTCTGCCGAGGGCCGCATCTGAGGAAGCTTGAGCACGAAGATTGTAATGCTTAACAAACGTGTGAAGGATGGACCAAGTCGCGGCTTTGCACACTTGCTGTGCGGAAGCTTGGTGCTGGATGGCCCAAGAAGCCCACACTGACCGAGTGGAGTGTGCCTTAATCCCAGCCGGGACTGGCTGACCTATGACGCGGTAAGATTCTTGGATTGCTGAGCGAATCCATCTGGCTATTGTAGCCTTAGAGGCAGGCAAACCTTTCCGTGTCCCTACGGAAGCACAAAAAGGGCATCAGATTTGCGAAAAGATGCTGTTCTGGAAATGTACCTTCTGAGAGCCCTCACCAAGTCCAAAGTGTGAAGAGCTTTCTCAGTACGATGGACCGGAGCCGGACAGAACGAGGGCAGAACTATGTCTTCATTCAGATGAAAAGCCGAGACGACTTTAGGCAAGAAGGACGGGGACGTCCTGTGCACCACCTTGTCTTGGTGAAAAACCAGAGACGGAGGTTTGCACGACAAAGCCGCCAGTTCCGAGATGCGTCTGATGGATGTTATTCCCACAAGAAAGGCAATTTTCCAAGAGAGGAGGGAGAAAGAAACGTCTTATAACGGCTCGAAGGGGGTCTCTTGTAGTGCACTGAGGAGCAAGTAAAGGTCCCAAGGGAATTTTGTAAGGAGGAACAAGATGCGAAACTCCTTGCATGTAAGTCTTGACCTGTAGCTTGAAAGCTATCCGTCGCTGGAAAAGAACGTATAAAGCGGAGATCTGGCCCTTGAGAAAGGCTAGTGCTAGACCCGAATCCAATCCTGCTTGAAGAAATTCCAGAATGCAGGGAATGGAAAACACCAACGGGGAACGACCCTTATCTTTGCACCATGAGAAAAAAATTCTCCAAGTGCGATGGTAAATACGCATGGAAACAGGCTTCCTAGCGTTAATCATGGTAGATGCCTCTGGACCTGAGAAACCTGCTCGGTTTAGGATCCAGGATTCAACGGCCAGGCCGTAAAAATCAGAACTCTTTCGAGTTCTGGTGGCAAATTGGCCCCTGGGATAGTAAATCCGGACGATCCGGTAATCGCCAGGGGAATTCGGCGAGTAGATGTACTAGCTCCGCATACCAATGTCGGCGTGGCCAGTCCGGAGCGACAAGGATCACCGGAATGCCTTCCGCTTTGATCTTCCGGATGACCCTTGGGATCAGCGGAAGTGGTGGAAAGAGATAAGGGAGACTAAATTGGCCCCATGGGAGAACTAGCGCGTCCGAGCCGATGGCTGACGGATCTTGGGATCGGGCTACAAATGCCGGAACCTTGGTGTTCAGCCTGGAGGCCATGAGATCCACATCTGGAGTGCCCCAACGCTGGCAAATTTGATGAAAGACTTCAGGGTGAAGAGACCATTCTCCTGAGGCTATGCCCTGGCGGCTGAGAAAGTCCGCCTCCCAATTCTCTATTCCCGGAATATGAACTGCCGAGATGAGCGAATGATTTGTCTCGGCCCATTGCAAAATGTGCGTTACTTCGATCATCGCATTTCTGCTTCGCGTGCCTCCCTGGCGATTGATGTACGTCACAGCCGTGGCGTTGTCTGACTGGATCCGGACGGGACAAAAGATGATGGAAATCATGAAGAGTCAGCCTTATCGCTCGGATCTCGAGAATATTGATCAGAAGGCTGGCTTCCTTCGTGGACCATAGTCCCTGAGCCGTGTGGTGACGAAAGATCGCACCCCATCCGAGTAGGCTGGCATCGGTGGTCACTACCAGCCAGTGCACAGGGAAGAAAGACCTTCCCTGATCCAATGACGAAGTTGCAGCCCACCACCTGACAGACCGTCTGATTCTGGGTGGCAGGAGAAAACGGCAACCTAAGGAGGCTGGATTCTTGTCCCAGGGTGAGATCAAGGCCTGCTGGAGAGGACGGAGGTGAAATTGGGCAAATGATACTGCCTCGATGGATGCCACCATTTTGCCCAGGACCTGCATGGCAAACCGAAGGGAGTGAGGGCGGGCCAGAGTTAGAGATATGGCTGCTCAGGTTAGAGAGGAAATCTTGTCCGGAGGGAGAATTACCAACTCTCGGGAAGTGTCTAAGATCATCCCCAGAAAAGAAATTTGTCGGGATGGGACTGGGGAAAATTTTTCCAGGTTTACCAGCCAACCTAGGCGGGATAGAGTGTCGACGGCGACACTGACGCTTTCCGCACAAGCCCGATAGGATGGACCCTTGACGAGAAGATCGGCCAGGTAAGGTAGAACCAAAACACACCGAGAGTGTAGAATAGACATGACGGCAGCCATGACCTTTGTGAATACTCTGGGGGCTGTGGCCAGGCCGAATGGCAGAGCCATGAATTGAAAATGTTCGTCTCCAACTGCAAAGCGTAGGAATCTTTGATGATTTTCGAAGATTGGAATGTGGAGATATGCATCCTTGATGTCGATTGACGCAAGGTATTCTCCTTTTTCTAGAAAGGCGATGACGGAACGGAGGGACTCCATCCTGAAGTGGCGCACAGTGACAAATCTGTTCAGCAGTTTTAGGTCTAGGATTGGACGCATGGTTCCGTCCTTCTTTGGAACCACGAACAGGTTTGAGTAAAAACCCTTGAACCTTTCTGTGGGGGGAACTGGAACTATGACGGCGCTGTTGCGGAGGGCATATATAGCCTGGTAAAAGGGAGCTGCAAGCGCCTTGGATCTTGGAAGATGGGACTGAAAGAAGCGCATTGGAGGAGGAGACGAGAACTCGATCTTGTATCCGGAAGACACGAGATCTCTGACCCATCGGTCGTGAACGACCATCAGCCAGACTTGGCGAAACAAAGACAGGCGGCCGCCTACCTTGCCTGTGTCTTCCAGACACGGCAAAGAGTCATTGAGAAGAGAATTTGCGGGAAGGGCCGTTCTTGGGTCTGGAGCGAGGAGATCTGTTTCTCCAGGAGTTAGGTTTAAATGAAGGTTGTGAACCTCTGGCCCTGCGTGGGGGCCGTGATGCACTAGCGGAAGTGGTTGAGGATGACCAGCCTGTGGTGCTGCGAAAAGGGCGGAAGCGAGTCTGAAATTGGCTCCGAAAGGGTCGACTCTGCCTACGTTGAGGGAGAAATTTGCTTTTGCCCCCAGTAGTATCCGAGATAATCTGATCAAGTTTATCTCCAAACAAACGCCCATACTGATAGGGGATGGAAGTCAAGGATTTCTTTGACGCAGAATCCGCCCGCCATTCACGCAGCCACAATGCTCTTCTGATGGTAACAGCGTTGGCGGCTGCAAATGCGGCGCAATTAGCCGCATCCAGAGAAACATGAACTATGTAATCTCCTGTCTGGGCGATCAGATAGGCGAGACTAGTCACCTCGGATGGCAGGCTATTATTCCTACTGGTTTTCACTATGGCCTCTGCCCAGGCTACCAAAACTCTAGCTACCCACGTGGTGGCGAATGAAGGGAATAAGGCGGCTCCAGCAGCCTCGAAGACTGATTTGGCCATGCTGTCAATCTGCCGATCAGTGGGATTTTTTTAACGGAAGATCCATCCGTCAGGACAGAAGGGTTCTTGACGCGAGTCTTGTCAGTAAACTCAGGATGGTTAGCGAAAACCCTATGTGGCCGTTTTGTTTGCTTAAAAGACACCGGATGGTCTGGATTAGTACTGGGTTCTTCGTCTATTTCCAAAATGTGATTAACTGCTTGTATGAGCGAATCTATAGACTCCTGGAACTCAGGGGAGTTAGGGTCTGGGGCCACATCCGACTCGTATTCTGAGTTATGCTCACTGCCAACCCTTGGAGAAGGGGAGCGAGACGCAGAGCTAGCGGATGCTGAAGCATAGGAATTCCGTGAGGACGTGTCCCGGGGACGTTTCCTAGAAGAATGAGTATCTTCCGTCGCCGCTCGAACCTTGTCAGCGGGAAACTGTTGTGTGACTGAAGGACCCGCTACAGGAGGTAAGGGGACGCCTTGGTTTGCGGAGAGGCCATGAAAGGATTCTATGGCCTTTGCGAGAGAAGCCACGGATTGCGCCTAAGAAGCAGCACACTCAGGGGGACTAGCCACAGATTGCGCCAAAGAAGAGCCCACTCAGGGGGACTAGCATCGCTTCGCTCGACAGTAGCGGGAGGCTCTTGAGGCTTCACAGTCCGCACAGAGAGGAGTGGGATGTTTCCGTGGTAGGGAAACGTTGCATGCGGTACATGAGGCATATATCACCATGTGCGTCTTACACGCCTTCTTATTAGCCTTTGCTTGAGACATAATGCAATATATAT
>VIAB01011108.1:43512-56191 GCA_009801035.1 Oophaga pumilio
AAAAAAAAAAAAAAAAACATTCAAAAACTGAAATACCCCTGGTCGTTAAGAGGTTAACTTACTGACCGCTTCCCTTTAAATATTTAAACCTGTTTTTTGCACATAATTGATGTTCTTAGTTATTTCTTTATCAATAGTTTTCAAGGTTTCTACTTTCCGTTATTAAGTGTGAAACTTCAAGTAACTAAAAGCACATTCTAGTAGGACAAGCCGGCTCCCATCACAAAGGCAGCAGACACACAGGGGTACTGTAATGAACAACAGACACACAGGGGTACTGTAATGAACAACTGCACTTTCCCATTCTAACAAGTCATATTTTCTAAAGAATATCATCAGCAACGTCCAGTTAAAGGGGTATCCCACTAACAAAGTACATTTTAATCAATAGATCTTGAAATAAAAAAAAGTTCCAAAATTGGATGATACTGTGTAATGGTCTGATCATATCACAGCTCCTGTTTTTTTAACACATCCAATTGTTGAAATTATTATTCAAAGATCTATTGTTTAACCCCTTTACTCCCGAGGGTTGTTTGCACATTAATGACGGGCCAATTTTTACAATTCTGACCACTGTCCCTTTATGAGGCTATAACTCTGGAATGCTTCAACAGGTCTTGGCGATTTCTCGTGACATATTGTACTTCATGTTAGTGGTAAAATTTCGATATAACTCGGGTTTATTCATGAAAAAAAATGGAAATAGGGCAAAAATTTTGAAAATTTCACAATTTTCAAACTTTTAATTTTTATGCCCTTAAAACAGAAAAATATGTCACAAAATACTTACTAAATAACATTTCACACATGTCTACTTTACATCAGCACAATTTTGGAAACAATTTTTTTTTTTTTTTTTTTTTTGCTAGGAAGCTATAAGGGTTAAAATTTGACCAGCAATTTCTCATTTTTACAACAAAATAATTTTTTTTTTTTAGGGACCACCTCACATTTGAAGTCACTTTGAGGGATCTATACAGCAGAAAATACCCAAAAGTGACACCATTCTAAAAACTGTACCCCTCAAGGTACTCAAAACCACATTCAAGAAGTTTATTAACCCTTCAGGTGCTTCACAGGAATTTTTGGAATGTGGAAGAAAAAAATTAACATTTAACTTTTTAGTCACAAAAATGATCTTTTACAATTTCTTTATTTTCACAAGAGTAAAAGGAGAAAAATTTACAGAAAGTTGTTGTGCAATTTCTCCTGAGTACGCCGATACCCCATGTGTGGGGGAAAACTACTGTTTGGGTGCAAGGCAGAGCTCGGAAGGGAAGGAGCGCCGTTTGACTTTATCAAACCAAAATTGGCTGGAATTGAGAACGGACGCCATGTTGCGTTTGGAAAGGCCCTGATGTACCTAAACAGTGGAAAACCACCACAAGTGATCCCATTTTGGAAACTAGACCCCCTAAGGAACGTATCTAGATGTGTGGTGAGCACTTTAAACCCCCAAGTGCTTCACAAAAGTTTATAACGTAGAGCAGTGAAAAAAAATAAATCATTTTTTCCACAGACATGATCTTTTAGTCCCCAATTTTTTATTTTCCCAAGGGTAGTAGGAGAAATTGGACCCCAAAAGTTGTCCAATTTGTCCTGAGTACGCTGATACTCCATATGTGATGGGGAACCACTGTTTAGGCGCACGGCAGAGCTCGGAAGGGAAGGAGCGCCATTTGACATTTTTCAACCAAAATTGGCTGGAATTGAGATTGGACGCCATGTCGCGTTTGGAGAGCCCCTGATGTGCCTAAACAGTGGAAATCCCCCAATTCTAACTCCAACCATAACCCCAACACACCCCTAACTCCAACACACCCCTAACATAACCCTAACACACCCCTAACATAACCCTAACCACAAACCTAACCCTAACCACAAACCTAACCCTAACCCACCCCTAAACCTAATCCCAGCCCCAGCCCTAAATTTAGCCCCAACCCTAACCTTAGTCCAAACCCTAACCCTAGGCCCAACCCTAACCCTAATGGGAAAATGGAAATAAATAATTTTTTTTTTATTTTATTATTTTTACCCAACTAAGGGGGTGATAAAGGGGGGTTTGATTTACTATTTATAGCGGGTTTTTATGCTTGGCAGCTGTCACAAACTAAAAGACGTTTTTTATTGCAAAAAATAGTTTTTGCATCACCATATTTTGAGAGCTATAATTTTTCCATATTTTGGCCCATAGTCATGGGGCGTCTTGTTTTTTGCGGGACGAGTTGACGTTTTTAATGGAACCATTTTCGGGCACATGACATTTTTTGATCGCTTTTTATTCCGATTTTTGGGAGGCAGAATGAACAAAAACCAGCAATTCATTAATTTCTTTTGGGGGGGTGGCGTTTATACCGTTCCAAGTGTGGTAAAATTGATAAGGCAGTTCTATTCTTCTGGTCAGTACGATTACAGCGACACATAATTTATATCATTTTTTTAATGTTTTGTGTTTTGGCGCTTTTATACAATAAAAGCTATTTTATAGAAAAAAAATATTTTTGCATCGCTTCATTCTGACAGCTATAGCTTAATTTTTTCGCTGATGGCGGCTTATTTTTTGCGGGACAAGATGACGGTTTCAGCGGTACCACGTTTATTTATATCCGTTTTTTTGATCTCGTGTTTTTCCACTTTTTGCTTGGCGGTATGATGATAAAGCATTGTTTTTTGCATGGTGTTCACTCAAGGAGTTAACTATTGGGACTGCTTTATAGGGCGGGTCATTACGGATGCGGGGATACCAAAAAGGTGTACTTTTATTGTTTAGAATTTTTTTTAAATCAAAATATTTATTTATTGCTGGAATAAATATTGATTTTTTATTATTTTTTAAAATATTTTTACATTTAATTTTTTTATTTCATTCTTAGTTTTACACTTTGTCCCACTATGGGACACTCATTTTCTGCAGGCTGATCGCTTCTATAGCATGCAGATCTGCATGCTATAGAAGCTGTCAGCGCTGCAGCTCCTATAGCACTGACCTGAGAGACTTCCTGGTCATCAATGCGCATGACAGGAAGTTCCTCTGGCCTGGAGGCCCGGATGTCGTCGTGACGACATCTGGTCTCCGTGGCAGCAATCTTGGATCCAAAAGCAGACGGGCTGACAGCCCCTCTGCAGCCGCCGGAACACTGCGATCATATTTGATCGCAGTGTCCCGGGGGTTAGAGTGCCGAGACCCGTCCGCGACCGCTCCTGGCACAGTGCTGGGTGTCAGCTGTGAAAATCAGCTGATCGACTATGACGTACTATCCCGTCCTTGGAAATTAAGTCCCAGGGCACTTGACGGGATAGTAAGTCAAATGGTAGAAAGGGGTTAAAACAATGACTAAAATTAACTTTATTTGTGGGAAAACCCCTTTAAGCATTCATTGTAAGGGGAATGCTCTAACTCACCACTAGAAGCTGGCGGAAGCTCTCCAATTACAGTTTTCAGTCCAATGCTCGATATATCGCGTAGCTGTTCCTTGTCGGACAACATATTGGTGCAGAGAGTGTCCACAATGGTCTCTACTTGATATTCTTTTACTTTACTTACAAGAGGGCCGAGACTAAACACAATAAGAACACATACATTTCAAGCAATATGTTTGATAAGAAAACAATGTACATTATTTGTTTATAAAAGTATGCTTATTAAACTACAAAAAATATACAATGCAACAGTTGAACAAACGAGAAAGCTAAAGTCCTATTCAAATTAAAGGGAAACTCCAATTTCTGCACGATATCTGCGGCATAAGAACATGCATAACAATCCTTATGCTTATACTCGTCTCTCGTGCCAGTGACATTCCAATAGTGTATATACTAGGTCTCCCGGGGCTCACGTACCATGTCACGTGAGCCATGCGCCCAATTCTGCGGCACTGTCACTGCCCCCGCCTTCAGACGCAAGTTACAGGAAGTGAACAGCCAGCTGCAGCTCTCACTTCCTGTTGATTACAATGAAGCCAGCACTGATTGGGTGCAGGGCTCATATGATGCAACAACCTCACGTGAGCTTTGGGAGAGAGTGCAGATACCACTGAAATAGGTCAGAGGTGGGCATTAGTGTTATTTTATAAGGAGCCAAAACACTCAAATTGAGAAGGATTTGTCCTAGTAGTGGACAACCTCTTTAATGACATTGCCTGTATCAGACACCTTCACCATCGTATCTGAAAGTATGTCTCAGCATTGAGGACACAATAATTCTGACCAAATTCCCAACTCCGTGTGCAGAAATGCAGCCAAAATTGTGCAAGGAACCTCCACCATGCAAGGAACCTTCCAGAGCACATGAAACCATTTTTCTGCACCCTCTGGGAGAACACTTGCTGATGCAGTGCTCAGTTTTGGCATTTTGCATGACCTCTGACAGTCTTCCACAACCTCACCGTTGTAGCAGTGGGGCTGTTTCTCACCCAGTTTTAAGCCTCCTACAGAGCTGTTTCTGTTAATGACCCACATGAAAATGATGATCATTGCCACGTGTTTGGTGTAATTGGTTACTCATACACCTGAATAATCCTACAAAAGCTCTTTGTACAAGTGTACCTAGGAATACAGATTGCCTTCAAAACACAAATGGCTCATCATGCCAAATATTCATTGATTTAGCTTTCTCGTTTGAAAGCATTTTTACGTTGCATCATTTTTCCCACAGTACTGTATAAAACATTTTTCTATATTTTTAATACTACAATGTGAAGAGATATTTTCTATATTTATGCCGATTTAAAGTGTAACACTCCATTTGAAGAATGTTTAATATGTTACAAGTGTTGCATAATGTTTAGGTCCCGAGACCCCCACCAAATTGGTCAAAACACGGTTCTAAAATGTGCGCTCCTGCATGAAGTATGTGCACAGAGAAGTGCTCAATTGTAAGGGTTTGTAAAGTCAGTGAGCGGTGTACAGACCAATAGACTTAATACTGAGCCTGTACACCACTCTGTACATACAGATCAAGCAGGAGCGGCACATTTGAGAGCAGTGTTTTGTCCAACAGGTGGGGGATCTCAGGACCCTGCCCCTCTTCCTGTCAGCAATATTTCGCAGTGCCTCAAACATAAAAACATTTTTTTTTCAAAGAGTCACACTTTATCTTCTTTGTTAATCACTGTAGTAAGTACTGTGGTGTTTTATGAAGTCAGTGAATATTAAAATCCTCCATTATCTGGAATGATTGATGAGAAAGGTGGAAGGACAAGCTTACATTGCTTGATACAACTTACCATTTCACCGCTAGGTTTTGCACTTCACCATTCTTATCTTCCAAAAGCTTTAAAATCATTTTTACCACTTTACGCTCACTGTCATCATCTAGTTTAATGGAGTCCTTCTGCAGCTCAGTCATTAAGTCATTAGTTGCCATGAATCTAGAAGAAAAAAAAAAAAGTTTCTGAACAAGAAAAAGGGACTATGACTACAGAACAAAGCATGCCTTGTATTACAAAATAAATAAGAATAACTTCATACGTTACATCTACTGAATGTATGGTAAGAAGGAATATTATGTCTGTATATGGGAGAATGCGCCAAACATACAATGGCCACAATAGGATAAATGTAAAGCTATTTGTGGAGAATATGTTTTGTTTGGTTGTTTACTGTATAGTAGAGGGGTAGGGAACACCAATGTATACCTTCATAGAGCCAGCATCTGGCAATATTAAAGGGAATCCAACACGACGATTTTGCACCTCAAGCTAATGGCATGTGCATACAGGAGTTTTCATGCTGATTAAATCTGTACCTCAATTGTAGAAATAAGTATAGCAGTTTCTGAGAGATCCAGAGCTGAAATCGTATGCAAATAAGCTGCAAGTGTATTGACATGGCACATTGCACTTGCAGCTCTGCTGCCCTCACTCACTATTCCCTACTTACTTCCTATGCCTGAATGACATGTCAATGGGTGCAAGTCCCCAAAACAAGAAAATGACCTGTGCATCAGATACAGGAGGAGGCAGCAGTTGGAGATTAGTGAAAGGGCAGTAAAGCTGCACTTGCACCTCATTTGCATACAATTTAAATGGTGAATTTCTAAAGAAAAAAAAAATGCAAAACAAACTTTTACAATCAAGGTATGGTTTAATCAGCATGAAAGAGCCTGAACATACTGTACATTAGTTTGCGATACAAAATCTTTGTGACAGGTTCTCAATAAGCAGAACAGTGTCAAAACAAGATGTTAAGGGAGTGTAACCTGCATTTCTCTATTTTTAATCCCTATGCTAGACTGATGCAAGAATATATGTACTACACTTTATTTCTTAATTTCTGAGCAGGCTCAGGATACCTCCTGATGCGAGGCTTGCTGTCACTTTGGAGCAGTTCCCTGTTGTCCAGACAGCTCATCTCTAACAGCTTCCACCCACTAGCCACTCTACAATGCATTGGATTACTATTTACACATCACATCCGGAGGGCTGAAAAAGTAACACTATCTGAAGAACTACAGGAGGCTGAAATTTGGCCAAGCAGTTTTGCATGTGAAACGGCAATTTGAAAACTGCATTGACTACTGGTCCCAGGGCAGTGGTCTGGTCCCGTAATAAATTGCTATTACAGATGTGATCCCAATATGGCAATAGTTTCGCTTTAAAGTGTATCAAAAAAGTTTGCCCCATGATTAGAATAATTGTAGAGAAACATTCCAAAGCAGGACGCCAACTAGGGCAATATCAAACTTAAAATTTTAGAAAGCACAATTTACCCAATAAAAACTTATTTGAGAGGAGAGTCCCAAGTATCAACACAATGCAGCCACTTTACAGGACCCCATGAAGATATCTTAAAACTGCACTGTGCTACAGGTGAGCGACTGTTAATAAAGTGCAGATGCTGACTGTGTGACTAGTGCTCCATCTGCAGCAAAGATAACAGCTCATTGGTTACAAAGCAAAGCCCATCAGTCTAAAGGTGACCACAGAACTTAGCTGTCATCTGAACACTTGTTCAGCCAACAGCAATCCATTACTCACGACTGCATATTCATGTATGCTAAGTTTGTGTTCTTGACAAGAGGAGGAAGGTGTCCCACTACTTTTATATTGATGAATTATCCAAAATATTGGTCACTGATATCAGATCGCTGTGGGTCCGACAACCACCAACCCAACCAATCAGCTGTTCTCAAAGGCCGGTGGCTATCAGTTGCGGAGTTGAACAGCGCAGGATGTGTGCAGTCACTACATGTGACAAAGCTGTGCTGTTCAGCGCCGCAACCGCCACTGAGAACAATTGATCGGTATGGTTGGCGGACTGGAAAATTACCTCCCCCCACCCCACTTGCCATTGGGAGAAAAAAAAAAGTCTAGACATCCCTTGCATGTTAATCCCTTCATGACCGGAGCTTTTTTTGGTTTTGCATTTTCATTTTTTGCGCGCCTTCTTCTCAGAGCCATAACTTTTTTATTTTTCTGTCAATATGGCCGTGTGAAGGCTTGTTTTCTACGAGACGAGTTGTACTTTTGAATGACACCATTGGTTTTTACTATGTTGTGTACTTAGAAAAATTCCAAGTGCGGTGAAATTGCAAAAAAAAGTGCAATCCCACACTTGTTCTTTGGCTTTTTTACTAGGTTCACTAAATGCCAAAATTGACATGCCATTATTATTCTCCAGGTCATTACGAGTTTACAGACACCAAACATGTCTAGGTTATCTTTTAACTAAGTGATGAAAAAAATTCCAAACTTTGTACCCATAGAGTCTCCATTTTTCGTGATCTCGGGTTGGGTGAGGGTTTATTTTTTGTGCACCGAACTGACATTTTTAATGATACCATTTTAGTGCAGATTAGATCTTTTTTAATGTCATGTCGCGGTGAGCAAAAAAAAAAAAACAATCCTAGTGTTTTGATTTTTTTCTCGCTAAGACATTTAGCGATCAGATTAATCCTTTTTTTTTATTGATAGATCGGGTGATTCTGAACGCGGCGATACCAAATATAAGTTTGTTTTTTTTGTTGTATTTTGAGTGGAGCGAAAGGGGGGTGATTTGAACTTTTAATTTTTTTTTAGTTTTAAAAACTTTTTGTTTTCTTCTACTTTTGACATGCTTTAATAATCTCCATGGGAGACTAGAAGGTGCCACAACCCGATCAGATCGCCTCTATATAATAGAATAACTCACTTGATATGAGCACCAACCACTCCAGGAGACCTCTGGCTATGACTCGTGATCACGTGACTGGGGTTCACCTGTGGGCGGGTTTCCAGACCGATGGCCGGAAGCACGAGTTAAGTGCCACTATCAGCGTTTGACAGCGGCATTTAACTAGTTAATAGCCACGGGTGGATTGTAATTCCACTCATGGCTATTCAGGGCACATGTCAGTTGTTCAAAACAGCTGACATGTCCCGAAAAGGAAGTGAGCTGTGCACCGGAGCCCACATCAAAAGGAGGGAATTCGATGTCAGCGTACTATTACACCTGACGTCGGAAAGGGGTTAAACAGTACAGCCAAAAAATAGCTGACAACTGTTTTAAGTGTATGGCCATCTTAACACAAATGAATGCTCCAACTAATCAGATGCGTCCATTCAGAACTGGGAGAGGTGCCCAACTAACTGGGAGAGGTGCCCAACCCGCAGCTGCAGAAGCTCAATATCGGAAGGGATGGAGAACATCCAGAGAAGTACAAATGCTACCTGTAACACCAGCAGCTGGCTAAAAGATGTTTCTAATGCAGAATCTCCACAAGGTGATTACACTTGCCAATGTGGCGACATCTGGCAAAAAGTATACTTTGCATTGTTTCAAATGAGTGAATGAGAAAAGCTTTATATGCCTACAAGGAGTATTCAACCCCCTGCAGATTTAGCTGGTTGACACATGCGGAATTAACCTGGCATTGTGACATTTGTACTGTAGATCAGCCTGGAAGTGGGAAATGCACTGCAGCAAAAATTTTTGTTTTAATTTTTTTTTTTTTAAAAAACGTTAAAAGTTAATTCAGAGTGTCATTTATTATTCAACCCCTCAAACCACAAGAATTCTGTTTGGTCCCCCTAAAGTATTAAGAAGTAGTTCAGGCACCAAGAATAATGAGCTTCACATGTGTGGATTAATGATCTCTTTTGCCAGCCTTTTCTGACTATTTAAGACCCTCCCCAAACTTGTGAACAGCACTCATACATGGTCAACATGGGAAAGACAAAGGAGCATTCCAAGGCCATCAGAGACAAGATCGTGGAGGGTCACAAGGCTGGCAAGGGGTACAAAACCCTTTCCAAGGAGTTGGCCCTACCTGTCTCCACTGTTGGGAGCATCATCCGTAAGTGGAAGGCTTATGGAACTACTGTTAGCCTTCCAAGGCCTGGACAGCCTTTGAAAGTTTCCTCCCGTGCCGAGGCCAGGCTTGTCCGAAGAGTCAAGGCTAACCCAAGGACAACAAGGAAGGAGCTCCGGGAAGATCTCATGGCAGTGGGGACATTGGTTTCAGTCAATACCATAAGTAACATACTCCACCGCAATGGTCTCCGTTCCAGACGAGCCCGTAAGGTACCTTTACTTTCAAAGCGTCATGTCAAGGCTTGTCTACAGTTTGCTCATGATCACTTGGAGGACTCTGAGACAGACTGGTTCAAGGTTCTATGGTCTGATGAGACCAAGTTCGAGAACTTTGGTGCCAACCACACACGTGACGTTTGGAGACTGGATGGCACTGCATACGACCCCAAGAATACCATCCCTACAGTCAAGCATGGTGGTGGCAGCATCATGCTGTGGGGCTGTTTCTCAGCCAAGGGGCCTGGCCATCTGGTCCGCATCCATGGGAGGATGGATAGCACAGCCTACCTGGAGATTTTGACCAAGAACCTCCGCTCCTCCATCAAGGATCTTAAGATGGGTCGTAATTTCATCTTCCAACAAGACAACGACCCAAAGCACACAGCCAAGAAAACCAAGGCCTGGTTCAAGAGGGAAAAAGTCAAGGTGTTGGAGTGGCCTAGTCAGTCTCCTGACCTTTACCCAATTGAAAACTTGTGGAAGGAGCTCAAGATTAAAGTCCACATGAGACACCCAAAGAACCTAGATAACTTGGAGAAGATCTGCATGGAGGAGTGGGCCAAGATAACTCCACAGACCTGTGCCGGCCTGATCAGGTCTTATAAAAGACGATTATTAGCTGTAATTGCAAACAAGGGTTATTCCACGAAATATTAAACATAGGGGTTGTATAAATAATTGACCCACACTTTTATGTTTAAAATTTATTAAAATTCAACTGAGCAACATAACTTTTTGTTTTGTAAGATTTATGCTTCTGTTAATAAATCCTACTCTCGTTTGCAGTTTGAAGGCTCTAACTTATTTGCATCTTATCAGACCAGCTAAATCTGCAGGGGGTTGAATACTACTTGTAGGCACTGTATATATAGATGTCAGAATCTTTCTTAGGAGGTATACGTTGGACGAAAGACTCAGATGTGATATGAAGAGTTTAAGGGTATGTGCACACGTTGCAGATTTGGCATCTCTTGACAGAAAACGCATGTCAAAATCCGTGCTTTTTTTTTCGGATTTTGTGCGGATTTTTTGCGGTTTGGCATGCGTTTTTAGTCCTGCGGATTTTATTAATGGAATGAGTGTAAGAACGCATGTGGATCCGCAAAAAGAATTGACATGCTGAGGAAAATAAACCGCTGCGGTTTCCATGCAGAATTTTCCACAGCATGTGCACAGCGTTTTTTGCCCACATAATAAATTTTATTTCTATAGCACCAACATATTCTGCAGCACTTTACATTGAAATACATTGGTTGGTTAAACACTTGCGGATCCGCGGAAAATCTGCAACGCGTGCACATACCCTTAGGCTATGTGCACACGTTGTGGAATTGCCACGAAAATTTCAGCGGCAATCCCGCACCTCCCTGCCGCGGGAAATACACATTTTTATTGGTATGCGTATTCCCGCCAGAAACTAGCGTTTTGCAAGCGTAATTAGCTTGCAGAATGCTAGCGTTTTCCAAGTGATCTGTAGCATCGCTTGGAAAACTGATTGACAGGTTGGTCACACAAGTCAAACAATGTGTTTGACAAGTGTGAGCAACTTTTTACTATTGATGCCACCTATGACTAATGTTAAATAAAAATAATAATAAATCGTGATATTCTCACCTTCCGAAGGCCCCCGCAGCCTTCCCGCCTCTCAGCGACGCTCCCGGCCAATCCCGTTCCCAGGGATGCTTAGCGACAATGACCCCAGATGACGTAGCATCACGCGAGACCGCTACGTCATCTGGGGTGATTCTCGCAAGGCATCACTGGGAACGAGATTGGCCTGGAGCATCGCTGAAGAGCGGGAAAGCTGCGGGGGCCACCGGAAGGTGAGAATATCACGATTTTTTATTTTAATTCTATTTTTAACAGGGATATGGTACCCTGGGCCTGGAGGAGAGTCTCATCTCCTCCAGACCCTGGGCACCATCCGCACATGAACCGCTTACTTTGCGAATGGTGGGCACAGCCACATGCGGAAAGTAAGCGGTTCAATACATTCCACAAAAAGAATGAGCATGCTGCGTTTTTTTCCGCGATGCGCTTCTGCCGCGGAAAAACACGCAGCATTTGCACAGCATTGCGGATTCCCATAGAATATAATGAGTTGCATTGGGTAAGCGTTTTTGCCGTGCTTCCTTTTGCGGCAAAAACGCTAAGATGCCGCAACGTGTGCACATAGCCTTATTGCTGTCAACTTTGTCATTCAGTATCCACCTTTATAATTTTCTACTGCATACCAACAGTGTACGGTGTCAGTCTCAGGAGAGAATAGATACATGCAGTGGGATTATACATGGTGATTGTGTGCAAGTGTCTGGAGGTAGGTATATAGGTCAGTAACTAGTCAGACGAACACAATGTGCATGCAAGTCAGCAGAGTATCTGGAATTTATGCAGTTGTTAGATTGAATATATACACACAGGTATGTAGTGTATATATATGTGCAGTATGTGTACAAGGTAAATGTCTGCAGACACATTCATAATAATTTATATTTTGCTCAATTACTGGCGTCACATGAATGATTCAACATTAGTCTTGATCTGAACTCTAGGGCCAGCACACTTTGAAGCCAATGCATTGGGCACCCCTTCCTGGGACAGTGTGATACCCAGTGGTCTGAACACCGGCAGCAGGGCAAGCCTTTAGTCTCTGTAGATGCCAGCTCAGTGGTATCCAACTGTTCTTGAACATGAGTAGTCAACTGGTTATTTGAAAAGCGCTCCCCATCTCTTGCCAGGGGCCAGTCTTGTTTATTAACAATTACATTCACTCATCTGCAGCATTCAGGAGGTACATGGAAGTTGAAATATTTTGTTACAATTACAACCAAATAGGGGCATACTGCCATAGTTTAGTTTTGCCATTTTGCCACAATTTTACAGCATTCAAAAGGAGATTTTCAGAAAAAATAAATTTGTGATTTAATCAGTAAATGCGTGGCCAATGTGCTATCCCAGCTTCAATTTTTATTGAGGGTTACAGAGGGGAGCAGATGAAAATGAGAGTGCTGTTTCACAGCTAAAAGGTTGCTCCAGTTAGCAGAGAATCAGCAGAGCAACGATGATGAGGAGCAAGGAGGCCGAATCGAGAGGAGTCGCACTAATACAAAACCCTTTTCACCATGGGCGTACCCACCGTGGGGCCCCCCCCTAGAAGCAGGGG
>VIAB01011109.1:8399-23530 GCA_009801035.1 Oophaga pumilio
TTGTGGTAACGAAGTTCGGGGTTGGATCGCTGGTAGCCGGCGTATTCTGGTCGATGTGGTGCATCAGAGCTGTTATCCATGCCGGAATGTTGACGGACGTACTCTGCGACACGCTGCGCTGGATCTTGCTGTCCTAGATCTGGTCCGCGAATGTTGCTGCGTCCCTCACAATCAGGATCCTTCATAGCTTCCAAATACTCTGCTTTAGCAATTGCAGCTGCTGTCTCTTTGTCTGCTGCAAGTCTTTCTAGCTCTGCTCGCAAACGTGCAGTTTCCGCTTCTCTCTCTGCTTGCAAACGTGCAGTTTCCGCTTCTCTCTCTGCTTGCAAACGTGCCGTTTTAGCTTGCAGGTGTGCGGTTTCGGCCTCTCTCTCTCTCTGCTTGCAAACGTGCAGTTTCCGCTTCTCTCTCTGCCTGCAAACGTGCATTATCTGCATCTTGCTCCGCCTGTCTCAGCTTTAGGTGCATCTCTCTTTCAGCGAAGGAGGATCTTGCCTTGGCTGCCTCAGCTTCTGCACGGGCGACGGCAGAGAGCTCTGCTAATGACGACCTGCTGGAGCTTGCTCGTGACCTTGTTTTGAGTGAGGATGTGCTGTTTTGAGACATTGTGCGCTTAGCTGCGTACTGCTGAGTATATTAGCGGGAAACAGTCTATGCGCGGCGGCTTCTGCGTGGCGGGAATGATGAAGCGCTTGATGGCGGGCTGCACTCTCGGTACTTGTGACTGTATGGCGGCCGCTGCAGTATCTGCAGGCAGTGCGGTGTGGGTACAAGCGGCTTCTTAAGTCGTATTCACTATCGCAGGCGTCTAGTATCTGTTTTACTGTTCTGCCTTCATACACGTTGACACGGTGTGCAATCTAGCATACAGCCTAAACCACGATTCCGTACTCCAAATCAGCAGACTGTCCTCTGTAGTCTAACTTGTTTATTGGTGAACAGTATAGAACATGCGCGGTAAAACTATAAAAATACAAATGACATAGATAAGTATTGGGCACACAGCAGACACTTTACAATTAACAGGAAAGTATACAGTATGATGCAAACTTTACACAGGATTCTAATAACATCTCCTATGCACTGGCTGCTATACAGTTAATAACCTCCTAAACACTACATTGCTAGAGAAGATATTGATCTTACCAGATATGCTGTACCAGGATAGCAAACTCAAGTTGGAGAGGTTACAGGAGAGCACATGAACACGTGTATTCCCTGAAGTACATGGAAGAAAATGGAGCTTCTTCTTCCCAGCATACCTTGCTTCAATCCCACAATGCAATACTCTATCTGCTTGTTAAAGGCACAGGCTATAAATTCAGCTACCACTGGATCGTGCTATAACAAACAAACCAGCACACAGTACAAAACATACTGCCCTGTACTCAGATGGGCAGAACATTCACATCAGGGCTCCTCGCTGCATTGTATGTTATTATTGGGATGTTTATTTTTTGTTGTTAAACCTATTAAAAGACGGAAAAGAAAAAATTGCTGAATAAGAAACCAACTTCAGCCTCATGATTTTCTATGAGTTTTCTAAAGATTACAGAAAGTAGGGAACCTTCTAAAAGAAAGAAGTTAAACATAGCCCTGGAGTCCCCCATTTCTCCAGCCACTTCTGCCTGCCACTGCTGAATTAGGTAGGCAGGATGTCATCACTTCCAGTCCAGTAAGAGACCCCCAAAGCCGCAGCATGACCACGGGTAAATAGTACGGCTTCCTCCACACAGAGCCATACAGTAATATCTGAAGTGCACAAGGACACCACTAGGGGGAGCTCACTGCATACAGAAATCTTTCATGCATTTTCCATGGCAGAAATCTGACTCTTGCACTGAATTCCATGCAGAATGTTTCCAGTGTATGCCAAAAACCCCATACATTGGGTTTGGGGTATGCATGGGATGTGGATATAATGCTGTTTAGGTACATATTAATAAACCTGTATACAACTACCATTGAGGTCACTGTAATCAAAAGACACATACAACCAGCAATTTCTACCAAGATACAACCAGCAATTTCTACCAAGACTTTCCTCCATGGCCAAGAATCCAGGAGAAAATAGAGAGAAGTATACTTGGACGTGCATTGTAGTAATTAGTACTAATTTATCGTAATAGCACAATGCAAAAACTCAAGTGACCTAAAAAGTACTTACAACACTCAGATCCCCTCTAACAGGACAGCAGACAGTGAACCGATGCAAATAGCAAAGCAAGCGGCACTTATCAGCCGCATATTAACGAGCGTAAAGCCGGCCATCGCTGAACAGAAACCAATGTTTAAGACAAATCTTTTAAAAACTGGGACAGCTGGCGACTATAAGAATATCAATTGCATCAATTATTGCTGTGTTTATGGCCTTCGGCTAAACATCTCCGAAAATAAATATTATAAGATCGCTGCTCTGCACATTAAATGGAACGTAACGCAGTAAACGCCGCTCACTTTTTCTTCTTACCAGAATCCAGGCGGATTTATATTCATTATTGTCACGACGGCTTTTTATGGAGTGGTTTCTTCTGAAATTGCAGTTTACTTTCTCAAATGGAGAACAGTGAGGACAGCAGGGCATGAGACTTAAGGGTATGCAGACTTTTGAAATTAATCTGTTTTATATTCTGGGTTGTCCACATATTCTAAATGGGCCCAGTTTGGTGGAAAAATGAAAAGTAATAAAAAAAAATTCATACCTACTAGACAGTTTCCATGCTGACTTCTTACTGCATGACCGCTGCAGCCAGTAATCGGCTGATTGACTGCAGCCTTCCCATTCTATCAAAACAGGAGGAGAGATGTTTATTCCAGGACATTCAAGGCTTCTTATTGGCTGCAGCAGACACAGAAGATCCTCTGCAGCAAAAAGAAGCCAGTAGGGGCATCGGTCCTGTAGGGAAATACAATTTTTTTTCTCATTTAGAACATTTTTAAAATTGGTGAACGGTTAACCCCTTTAAATAAAACATAAATGTTGCAAGCTGTGAGGTAGGTGGAAGGACGTTACACATGACTACAGGATCAACATACTTACCAATACTGTATTACTTAAAATCAGCACACTTAAAAAGAGGACCTGTTTTCACGTCAGTTGGGTCCAGTTTTTGCTCATATTTTATTCCTGTCGCTCCTCCTGAGTATTCCTCTTTTTATTTTTTTAAATCAGTCATATGGTTTCAGAGATATGGACCTTTTTAGCAACAGGGCGTTGCTCGCAGGATCCTCAGGGGCGTGCCTTTACAATAGTTCTGTATAATTATTCTATGAGCCACGCTCCCTTGTAAGACCATAAAAATTAGAACGAAATAAAAAGGTCCATATCTCTGGAACCGTACGACAGTTTAAAAAACAAAAAAAAGCGGAATACTCAGGGGAGCAGCGGGAATAAAATAAGAACAAAAATGGGCCATTTTTGACCTGAAGACAGTGAAACAACCTAGTAATATTCCCAATATACAGACTTTGTATATGCAAAATGTGCCCCTTTTGGGGCTTGGGATTCTAATATTGTCCAAGAAAAATTAGGACTGTTGGAAAGTATGGATCAGGGTCTGTTTGCATTCTGTAACCATGGGAACATGTAGGCCTGAATAGGAGCTGTAGGCCGGGGTCACACTTGCGAGAACAATGCGAGAAACTCACGCAAGTCTCTCGAATCACTACCGGGCACTCGGGACCGGAGTGTGCGGCTGCATGTATTTCTATGCAGCTGAATGCTCCGGTCTGAGTGCCTGCCTGCAGTGCCGGGTATTGAGGCGAATTTCTCGCATTGCACTCGCAAGTGTGACCCCGGGCCGTAGACACAAACCGGTAGATATTTGGAGATGGGAGAGGGATGGAAGCCCCTGTAGGACAAAGTTCCAAACAACAATGAGCACAAGATCCAATTAGTATAAGTCAGGGCAAATAACCCCTCCAGGCCACCATATGGACGTTGGGGCTGTGTCCTATGACAAAGCGGCCTGGCACCATGCACGGGAAAACGTTTGGAACTTATTCTTCTGGAGAGAATTCAGCAATGAGCAGGTGATAACACAGTTCTGGAAAAGTTCACAAATCCGGTGGCACTGTTTTTGAAAGGTGGCAGCCATGTTTTTACCCTGGAGTTTGTCCATTTACCAAATTTATTTAATACGTTTCAGGGGACATTCAGTTTCTTGAAAAAAAAATTGCCAAATTGCCAAAAAAAGTAACACTAAATTCAAGGTGTTGTTCACACCCAGCGTAAGTGCAGTTTTCTTTCTGCTGAAGCAATAATAAGTCTTTTCTAATTATTATCGCGTGGGGTTTTTAATGCCTTTTTCTCCTTATTTGATGCATTTTTGGTGCAATTTTGAAGCATTTTTTTAAGCCTTTTTTTATTCTTTGCAACAAAAATTTTTCTTCTAAGGCTGGAGTCACACTCAACGTATAAAAATACGGCCCGTATTGTACGGCCGTAATACGCAGAAATGTTCCCGGCACAGTAATCCGTATTTTTCTCGCACCCATAGACTTTCATTGGCGTACAACGGGCGTAATACGATGACAATCCATGCTGCGGGTGTCTCACACCGTAACATACGCCTGAGAAATATACGCATGATCAGAGCTGCCCCATAGAGAAATATTGGTCCGAGTGTAATGCGTGATTTTCACATCTCTCACTCGTCCGTATTCCTCTTTAGTGTGACGCCGGCCTAAACGTAAAAATGCAATTGCGTTTTTTTTACATGCAGTTTTTCGTGCTCATAAGGAAAAAAAAATGCATCGAAGAAAACTCAAACTGTAAACGTAGCGTTCGCATGGAATCACATCCTCGGCTTCAGCAGTTTACTGCACAAAAAAAGCGAAGAGAAAAAAACCCGCAGCATTTACTCACAGTGTGAATACGGCCTTAATCTGTAAAATGCTGCTTAGAATAATATAAAGAAAAAACTCACAAATCCTCCAACACATAATGGGAGTAGTAGAAACAACGGCTCGCCGCGCAACGAGGAGGAGAAAGACATTACTTGCCTCACATTTTTTTAAACCTCCAAATATAAAAAAATAAAGTTTGGTGTCCCAGTAAATGTACTGAGCAGAAAAATCACGTTTCCAATGTCACTTTTAGTACACAATGCCGTAAAAACGAAACCTAAATAATAATAGCAGAATTGTGTTATTTTTCAACATTACATCGAACTTGGAATTTTGAGAAAAATAATCATTAATTTTCGGGGTACTTTGTGTTTTTTTAAGGGTTTATTTTGCCCATAACCAATATGGCGGCGGCGGCAAACTACGTCACGTTTAACGTCACATCCGTTATTTGCCACCTCACAACACTGTTTAACAACCTGCGCTCTGATTGGTCAATTGTATAATCCCGGTAGCCAATGGGTTGTGCCTTTGCTTAGCAGGTGCTGAGAACGGCGCGGTGACGGCAGACGGTGTGTAGGAGAGAGTTGTGCGGGACTGAGGCCAACGGTCAGTGCAGGACGGTGGTGTCTGACAACCGGGCTGCAACCTGCCGGGCTGTCGGTGTTCTTTGTACGGCGGGACAGGCAGTGCTGATAATTTAAAGGTACAGTACCGGCAATAAGCTGCATGTGGAGTGAGGAGGTGACGTGACAACTGCTAGAGGGAAGGGGGGGGAAGGTTCTGCGTGTCAGTAGGTAGGGGTCACTGGTTCTGTAACTGAACTACACGTCCCAGCATGCCTTGCCAGCCATGTGATATTCTATAGGTGCAGTATTTGGGCTGAACTATAAGACCCAGCATGCCCTGCGCTGTCAAGCATGGGTTTTATTAACGCCTTCATGGCCGCGCCTGTTTTGGTCTCTGAGATGGCAGGAACTTTTTAATTTTTATTATATTTTTCTTTTTTTTTATCGTCGTCATTGCAAAACTTCTTTTTCTCCCTCGTATCCTTGTTTTCTTATTCTCCCCCGTATCCTTGGCTTTGCCAAGTTTTTTTTTGACCATTTTATGGTACATAATTTATTAACCTATTTTATTTTATTCTTTTATTTAGTTTTTGCACTTTTTTTTTATAACTCCTCTCAGAAGCCAGACCCCCACCCTCATTCAAGGGCTCTTTTTCATCAGGGCTAGTTGTCGTTTGGATTGACGCTACACGTGCGGTGAAACAAAGCATTGAGTAAGTGCAACCCCACCCCAGAAAAAAAAATGCTATTTCTCTGCAACTTTTTTTTGCTGCCAAGAGATCAGGCTTTGGCTGCAGGAAAAAAAAGCAACATGTGAACATAGCCTTACCCTCTAGATGCCGTGGCTGCTATTGAGGGTGCATCTAGGGAGTTAAACAGCCGGGATCTGATCTGGCAACTGCTGCTATCGTCGCTCCGGATCTACTATTCCAATTTAAGGAGCATTTTCTTTTTTGTTTTGGGTGAGGGTGAGTAGGGTTATGGCAGTCCCTTGTTGTGCAGGCATTGGCCTTGTGCACCACATGTCCGTCACTGATACAGTACGTATCTAACATTTTGCAGGGGTCTCCCATGAGTACATCTGAAGCGGAACTCCCGGAATTTGTGCACTATTTTATCAGGTAAAGTACAGACAGATCCCAGGCATTTTGTTTTTTTATTTTTTTTTCTCCGTTGTTATTAACCTGCATGGGGTAAATGCTATCTAATTTTGTTCAACAAGCCGTACTTGCTGCAGGTGCCCTTGCATTGGTTCTTGCTCTTGCCACTTGGTGTTTTTGCAAGAAAATTCTTTGTGCAATGTACTGACCCTAGCAGTCCACCAGAGGGCGCTCTTTGTTGTCTCTGCTCCAGCAGATACCACCAGAGGGTGCTCTTTGTGGTCTCTGCCCCAGCAGGTATCATCCATGTGCCCTATGGGGAATTGAGCAGTGCCAGACCCAGGGCTGCACCAGGAATTTCAGGGCCCCATACTGACAACATTTTCGGGCCTCCTTGAGTCTCTGCCTCCACCCCTCGAACGTTCCACAATCCCACCACCCACTCTTGAAAAAACTTCACGTCTGCACCTTATCCTCACCAATTACACATTAACAGTTCCCATCTAACACAATATCACATGGTGTTAGCCAGCAGCATGGTGCCAGCAGCTTTTATTTTGGCCAAAAGATTTTTTAAGCCTTATTTATTTTTCTTTAAGGGATTGTGTCATATACATTTTTTTTTTAAATGACCAATCATGCCACATACAAGGTAGAAATACCGTCACACCATGACCAGACCACACATTACCACCACATATTAAAAGAATAATACCACAAGGAACAAGTACCACCCCAACATGACCAGACCCATACATTACCATCACATAGAGAGGAAAAAAAAAGGTTGTCGGATCACACAGCTGAATAATCAAAAACAATTTTTCTCTATTGCACACCATAATAAAAATGTGTACACATATCCACAAATAGATAAAAACAGAGTCACATTCTGACACCTTTCTGGCTATCAGCCCTTAAGGGTATGCCACACTAAGCGAGATCGCTAACGAGATCACTACTGCGTCACCATTTATGACGCAGTAGCGATCTCGTTAGCGACTTAGCTGTTAGATTCCAAACACAACTCATCAGTGATCTGTGATTCCAAACACAACTCATCAGCGATCTGTATAACGACCTCTGCGGTCGTTGGGAAAACCTAGTCCCACCTGCGACGCTGGTGAAGTCGTTCATAAAGGGTGTCACACTCAGCGATTCAGGCTCACCAGCGGGACACCAACGACCAAAAAACGGCTCAGAACGTTCATAAGCGATCAGTTAACAGTTTAGTCGCTAACGAGATCGCTACTGCGTCATAAATGGTGACGCAATTGCGATCTCGTTAGCGATCTAGTTTGCGATCTCGCTTAGTGTTGCATACCCTTTAGTCATAGAATGACTGATAGCCAGAGACGCGTCAGAATTTGACTCTGTTTTTATCTATTTGTGGATATATGTACAAATTTTTATTATGGTGTGCAATAAAGAAGAATTGTTTTTGATTATTCAGCTGTGTGATCCGACAACCCTTTTTTTTTTTTTTTTTTTTTTTTTTTTCTTCTTTCATTGTGATCAGACGGAACTCTTTGGATTGCTGCTTGCAAACTCAAAAAACTCAAGGCAACCAGGCATATTGACACGGTGAGACGTTCCATTTTTTTTCTTCATTTTTTTCTGTTGATTACCACCACATAGTGACTGAATACTCCACTACTACTGATCATTAATTAAAAAACACAATACTATTATCATAAGTGCCATTATACACAAGAGCTCTGTATATAGTCCACAGTGTATAGTGTCAGTGTACAAGTAATACTCTTATCACTAGTGACATACACAGTGTCGCTGTGCACAGTAACAGGACAACCCGCCCCTACTGAAAATGGTATCCTCAAAAATAGAATACATCACAGCAGTATTAATATCCCTTAATTAGCCCCTACAGTAATAATGCCCTACATCCTGGCACCTTCTTGCAATAAGGTCCCCCACATGTCGCCTCATACTGCCCCACCCCACCCATTTTAGATTTCGGTACCAAAGAAAATTTCTCCTTACCTGACCATGGCATCCTCTTCATAAAATATTTTAGGTGTGGTGTTGCCAGGGTATGACAGTGACATCATACACTGGCGACGTGCACGCACTGATTGGCTGGCTGTGCGGGAAGCAAGTCCTACACAGCAATAGAGATCAACTGAACGTGCGTCCTCAGACACACTTCTGTTAGTAAGCAAGCTACCAACTCCTGCACCTTGGGCCTGGTGAGTAGGGGACCCAAACTGGGCCCCCGTCCTCACTGGGCCCCATATGCTAGTAAGGGCAGTTATGCTCTGATCGCGGCTCTGGCCAGACCCCTATAATTTCATTCACCCTCATAGGACGTGCTATGTATAGACTAGAGTTGGTGCAAATCGGTTTATAGGACATTGTACATCAGTCACTTCTGTAATCTGTGAGCCCTGAGAAGTGGCTTCTACCTCCCGCCATCCTTGGCTCTTTTGATTAGCTGGCCTGGCTTGATACTTGTGATGATTCGCCAGGCTGGATAATCAAAGAAGACCCTATCCATGCACCTAGCTACTACACAGGAGTGCTGTTCTTTCAACAGTTACCAAGAGCCACGGACGCAGTCAGACAAAAGGCAATGCACAAGGATTACTGATCTGATGATCGATCAGCTTCTGCCAACTCGCCCCCCACTCTAACCTAAACCTAAGCTACAGGCATGAGTTCTGCAGATACAGCCACATGGTTCCTTATGATGGCTGCTCACTTCCAGACCTGTAATGTGGCACATCCACTACTGATGCCACATTACTGGTGCCTCGTGAGTCAGCAAGGGGGGACATGAGGACATGACGCACAGCTAGGTCCTCAACGATCGCTCTAGACGTGGGATAGTGGGTCCAGAGCCAGACGTTGTGCCGCAGTGTTTTCTAATTTCTGCTGCTCTTTCTTAAGAGTGGAAGTTTTGTGCAGGTCATGCCCCTCTGTGTGCTCGTATCCCCCCCATCCCCTTGTTTACTATGTGGAAATTTGGTTGACAGATCTGCAATTTATTTGCTGATATAATGTTAGTTTATTCCATAAACGAGATGTCATCAGATGATAATGTATTGCTTCAATATCAGTTTTTATGTTAAACAGATTTTTTATTTTATTTCCTTATCACGACCAATGATCTTGAAATGTATTTACTGAGCCTCATAATCACTTGACATGTCCAGTTCTGTTGAGATCAGTTTTCAGCTGTGTCTTTATCACAGGCAGGATAACAATGACTGATCACACCTCTATATACAGTAGATAACACAGGATCCACCAATCACAATAGGTGAAGTCACAACTCACCTCCTCCTCCTGTACAATAACTGATCACACCTGTATATACGTTAGATAACACAGGATCCACCATTCACAATAGGTGAACTCACAACTCACCTCCTGTATAATCACTGATAACACAGTCCATCATTCCCAGTAGGGGATGTCACAGCTCACCTCTTCCTCCACCACACATGATCCATTCACAATAGGTGATGTCACAGCTCACCTGCTCCTCCTCCTGTACAATCACTGATAACACATGGTCCACCATTCACAATAGTCAATGTCACAGTTCATCAGATGCCTCTGATACCACTTGTCTCCTGGGGAGTCTCAGTGTGTTTCCTATTCGATCCTCCTTGGACCTCATTCAGATAGCCATAAGGTGCATTTTAGCATTTTTTTTTTTTTTTGGCCTCATCTGCAGAGGTCGCCAATCTTGTTAATAAAGGTGATAAAAACCGAGGTTGGGCAGAATGTGCCGCTATAGTGACTATGCTAAAATGCGCTGTGTGAATGAGGCTGCACTCGCTTGTAGGTGAGGAGTAGAGTCTGACTGTTCCCACACACATTAGATTCCACTGAGAGCTGCAGTATTTGCTGAGGATCTGTACAGCAGTGCTTGTCCTCTGCCCGCTCTTGGGTTTCTGCCACTTGCTAGCTTTAATCCCGCCTAATCTCACCGCTTGTCACAGCGCTGTTGAGATCAGAGCAGTTTTGGCACGATTTCCATACATTTGCACATTTCTGTGTCACGTGTTTTGCTTCCTTTCAGATTCGTTTAGTAATATCTTAGAGATGGCTCTCGGCCGCTCAGTCGCTGCGGCGGATCTCTTATTCTTGTCTTCTGTTTATCTTGACAGGTCATTAAAAAGATTGGGTGAGCAGAAATGCTGAAATGACAGAATCGGAAGAGACAGTCGTGTACATAGAGCATCGCTACGTGTGCTCAGAATGTGGGGAGGAATTTCCCAACTTGGGGGATGCTGTCCTGCACCAGCAAAGCCACACCGCCGCTGCGCCGGAGCCCCAGTACCAGGTTGTCGGTCTCAGCTCTCAGGAAAACCAGTATCAATGCCTGGAGTGTGGGCAGCTGCTGATGACTCCCGGGGACCTGCTCACTCACCAGGAACTGCATCTCCGGTTACTGAATACATCCAAGTCAGAGAGCCCTAAAACCAAGCGACCGTCCCGCAGCGAGATTCACTACGAGTGCCCAGATTGCAAAGCTTTGTTCAACAGTCAGGATGTATGGATGGCCCACAGGTACACACACATGGAAAACCAAGAGGTGGCACAGTCAAAGGTTGTGCTGCAGACGGAAGAGCATGTCCTGGAGGATACGCTGCAGCTCATGTGTAACCCCTCTGCTCCTGGCGAGGTCCATCTTGTGGCAGGACAGCAACATTTCCATGTACCAACCCCATCCTCTACCGCACAGGTGCTGGTGGACTTGGAGCATTCTTACAAGAAGAGTGAGGGCATCGGTGAGGACTGCGCTGTAGAAGTCTTGTTTTATAAGTGTTCCGAGTGCACTCAGCTTTTCCAAATACCTGAAGAATTCCTGGATCATCAAGCTACACATTTTCAAGGGCAAGAAGGCGGTCAGCAGCTTGAGGAATTGCAACAACCCTCTGAGGATGAACCCGCTAGTGACCAGATGCAGAAAGAGACTCCCGCTCCTGAGAACGGTGAACAGAGTAACGGCAATGCCCCGCTTCCCTCTGAAGGGGAGAAGGCAACAGAGGACACTACCTTGTGTTGCTCTCCTTGTGGAATGACTTTTACGAATGTCGGTGAACTCGAGGTTCATCAGTTGTTACATCAGACATGTCCCTTTAATTGTCCGTTTTGCAGCAAAGTGTTTCCTACATCCCCAGAGTTGGAGGAACACCTTCGATCACATCAAGGAGAGTCCCATTACCTTTGTATGGATTGCGGCCTTGGTTTCGCCAGCGAAACCGTCCTGTTAAATCACCGCAGAACCCATCTCTCCGACCCGCTGTACTCCTGCAAATGCGGATTGACGTTTGTTAACATGACAAAGTTCCTGTATCACCGGCGTCAGCATAGCAACAAACCCCGGGAGCCTGCGCTGCCGGCGGCGGAGGAGAAGAAAAAGAATTACACCTTCCCGAGTCCTGCAGGAGGGTTTATCTGCACATGTGGTAAAGGGTTCCCTTCACTTCCTCAGCTATTACGGCATCAGCATTTTGTGCATTCACTTGAAAGGAGACACAAGTGCCCGACTTGTTGCAAGCCCTTCAAAAAGCGGTCGCACTTACGAAACCACATGCTGACACACACCGGGGAGCGGCCCTATTCTTGCACAGAGTGCAGCAAATCCTTCAACTCCCAAGCCAACCTGCTACGGCACAAGCTTACCCACACGGGGGAAAAACCCCACAAGTGCCAGGTGTGTGGTAAAGCCTTCAGTCAGTCGTCCACGCTCCAGACGCATCTTTTCGTTCATAGTAAGGCATATCCTTACAAGTGCATGGAGTGCGGGGTCAACTTCCACCGCCCGTACCGACTGCTCATGCACCAGTATCATCATACCGGAGAGTATCCTTATAAGTGCCAAGACTGCGGCCTTTCTTTCTTGCTCAAAAGGCTGCTTGAGGTGCACCAGCTTGGACATAAAGGCGATGTGCCATCTCGGTGTGCCGACTGCGGCACCAACTATCCTAGTGCACAGAGGTTAAAAAATCATCGCTGTAATCGAGCTGGTGGTGGAGCCAGAGAGAAGCTGGAGTGCCCTATATGTGGCAAGAAGGTCAATTCTGATGCCCGACTTAATGCCCATATTGCATCTCAGCATGCGGGCACTAAACCCAGCCACGGATGTCCAGGGAAAAGTAAACAACCAGCGTCTCCGCAAAGCAGACAAAAAGGTGGCACCAAAAAATTAGAGTGTCCCGACTGCCACAAAACTTTCAGCACTGAAACATCCTTACAAGTTCACCGCAGGATCCATACTGGTGAGCGGCCATACCCCTGCCCGGTCTGCAGTAAAGCCTTCCGACAATCCACCCACCTGAAAGACCACATGCGCCTACACACCGGGGAGAAGCCCTTTAAGTGTGATGTGTGTGGCAAAGCTTTCACCATCGCCGTCCGCCTCTCCGAGCACAAGCGCATCCACACCGGCGAGAGACCTCACACCTGCCCTGACTGCGGTCGGGCTTACCGCTCCTTCTCCAATTTGTGGAAACATCGAAAGCTCCATCGGGAGCAAACGTTACCACCGGCGGCCCACGAGTCCCACGCTAACGACCTCTCCAGCACGGTCGCCATACTAGAGACTGTAGAAACCATTCCCATCATCGAGACGGTGGAAATCTTCCCCGAGGGCAGCACCATAAGTGTGCAAGACATTCAGTTTGAGACTCTGCAGGTGGAGAATATTCATTTGGGGAACATTCAGATTGAAACCTTATGAGACTCTGAAGTAAAGGGCAGCGCGTTTCCGGTCCGTGGGATCGGGGGAGTCTGCGATTTATAATACGTTGAATCCGCAAGGACAAGTGTTGCTGTCAGAAGTCTGCATTTATGTCCTTTCTATATGAAACACTGTTGAAATTCCTATTTTAATTAAACCCTATAGTTATTGACCTTTACTGTCGGATCGTGGCATTCCCTCCTCATTTCTGTTTTTTGTTTTTTTTTTTGCTGCGGATCTAGCAGCAATTTTGCATGCTCTGTCTACCTGACCTTTTGTAATTGGATTTCATTAAAATTGCACGTTTTAACGGCGCATCTGTCGGTGAGTTCCTTCTGATTTGTAACTTTTTTTTTTTTTTCTTTTAATATGACCACAAAGTTTAACTTCTTGTTTTTTGACCAGAGCTCAGAAAGAGACAGATAAAGCCTTATTCAGTTATGGCTGTATTGACCCAAACTTGACAGTCTCATGAGACTGTCGGGCTTGGGTCAGTAGACCCGCAGCCGGTCTGTGCTCTGCCTGTAATACATGGACTTTTGAATGTGGCTTCAGAGTTTTCAAAGTTTGTTGCTGACAGTTTCTCAGTTAACTCATTCTGCAGCCAACAATAGATCGTGCAACATGCAGAGCTTATAGAAGGCAAACAGTGCAACATTTTTAATGGAACCCAGTTGCAAAAATGATACTTGACTTAAAATAAATGCATGTAGAAAAAGAAGAAATGTAACCCACGATGCCAGTCTGAACAAAGCCCACACTGAGCTGGTGTTGGCTTTTTAAATCTGTGCCTCTACAACTGGGTTCATACTGGGCGCCAAAATCGTTCAGCCAAGGTGCATGGATTTGTTATTTACCTGTACTTCCCAAGGACATAACATGAATCTAGTGAGGATGACGAAGGCACATTGTTCCGATTAATACTGTACAAACTTATTTATTTTTTGACTATGCAAATGACGCTCGCTACCTGGAAACCATTTTTGTGTGCTGTACACACGTCGCTTTTAATACCCGTGTGGCTGGATGAGTCATGATGCTGTCAGCATTGCAGATAGATGTAGTCTCTCGCGTCGCCCACGTGCATTGTCTCTTCCGCCCCCGGCGATTGTGCAGTTGTTGATGCTGCAGGCAGGTGTGTGCTGCTCAATAAAGCATTGTTTCCAGGCAACTTTTACAGCGCGGTGGCAAGAGCCTCGCTGTGTACATGTCTGCGTGCCTCTGATACACGTACATCCTGTGCAAGCAAAGATTGCTTCTGCTGTCCAGACTTCTCTTCTCCCTGTGCCCCCCCTCCCGTGTTGTGCACAGGCATTGCCATAGAAACAGAACCCGGCGAAGAAATGGAATGTTCATCAATAGTCTGAGCACAGGCACAGAATATTGAAGCTATAGGCAGGCCCGACTCATACTGGATGCCAGCGCTGGGGTCCGCAAATGTGGAGGGTGTGCAAGAGTGGTAGCTGCTGACTGTATTACTAAGCCCCAATTGCTGCTGTTAACCATTTTTATGCTGCTGTCAATCTCTGGGAGCTGCAGCGTATCGAATGAGCAAAGAAAGGATTGCAGAATCCCTAAAGAGAGTAAAACAAGTTGCAAATTACACTAAAAGCCAAAGAAATTAAAAGAATAAACAGATTTGGGGATCGCCGTCTGATCTAGCAAAACAAATCCAAGCAGTAAATGCTTTAAAGAGAAGTCAAAACACCAAAAATGGCGGGGGTTACTGCACATCTCTAATAAATTCCTGATAATAATGCCATAATCATACTTATGTGAGGAATCATGGTTCCAGGTCGTACAATAGAAAAAAAATGGTGAAATTACATTTTTGTTGGAATTTTTTCAGGACAGCAGGGCAGGCCAGACAGGTGCTGGTAGTGGGGGACTCAATTA
>VIAB01011109.1:29626-41708 GCA_009801035.1 Oophaga pumilio
ATATTGCGTTGATCTAGGGAGCTAGTCTGATTGCTGTATGTGGATTTGGGAAGGAATTTTTTTTCCTCAATGAGAAGCTTACTGTTGCCACATGTTTTTTTTTTTGCCTTCAACATATTAGGGCAGGTTAGGATAGGATATGGGTTGAATAAGATGAACTTACAGTCTTCCTTCAACCTTAATAACTGTTACATTATTTAAGAAAATGAATGTCATTCAAAACTTCAGCTTGTCCCACGGAAAAAAGCAAGACCTTATATAACATTGTTGGATGGAAAAAAAATGATGGCTCATTTAAAAGAGATGAGGTAAAAACTGAAACACAATTAAGTCTCCCAGTACTAGGGGGTTAATAGCAATGGTTAATTATGGGACTGTGATGCAGCCACTCCCAACGAGGCACTATGCCGAAACTGCAGTACGGTGAATGGGGGCTCCAGTCCAAAAATGTTGTCATGTGATGTTCCCTGAATGGGCCGTTGTATTTTTTAAGCAGACTTTTAGGACGATAATCTCCAATTTGGGACTAGAGCTGCTGGGGGATGTGGTTCCACTTCAGCTGCTGAGCAGCACGTTGGAGACTTCTGTTGTATATTCGGAATACTCATAAGGAGGTTCTCTGTCACCTCTTACTTCTGCAGTGGAAGGAGAGATATACTGGGTGGCACTGACGAATGTCCTATTCTAACTGGAGAGGTGCGTGTATCTTTGTTGATGGGCATATCTCTCTCCTTTGGAGAACCTACTTAACATGTAAATGGGCAGATGTAGCGGCACCTTGACTTGGGTTCCCAATTTTAGAAATGTGCTGCTGAACGCTGGTGTGGCAGCAGAACATCTTCATGTAAAGAGGGGATGTGCTGGTAACAGTATGCATGCACTATGGGGACCCATGAAGTTTGCTTTGTCTTGTAGTAAAGGAGCTTAAGCAAGCGCCGTCTGACTTGTTAGGGTATGTGCCCACGATCAGTAAACGCTGTGGGTTGGATGCTGCGTACTTGTGCAGCATCCAACCCACAGCATGCAGATGTTATCTCAAGAAATCCCATGCTCACTGCGTCCAAAGACACCGGTGGCTTACCCGCGGAGATGGACGTGGCATGTCTTTTCCAGATGTCAAGTAAAATTTCACCCATACAATGTATTGGATGCCGTGAATCCGCACAGTTCATTGAACACGTGGATTAACCTGCGTTCAATAGCCGGCAGCGCTTTGGACTCATCACATATGCGCTGCGTCCAAAGCGCTGCCAGTTCTGGATTGTGGGATCATACTCTTGTTAAGGGCTGGACAAAACGGTCGGAGTTGCCCCTGTCAGATTATAGGGAAATATTCTGTTTTAATGGTGCAAAGAAATCAATTTACGGGCATTTCCCTATAATGTGTTCTGTGACTGTCAGGAAGTGACCGCACCGTAGTCGCAAGCTTGTGCCACAAATCATAAGATTCTATTGTCAGTCTCCAGGATGCTCCATATGGGGATGAATTAAGGTTATTCCCAACCAATTATCTCGCCGACCCTGCAGTTGGCTGAAGTTTGCCCAACGTCTGTGATGGTGCATGCTGCTGCACCAGGCACAATCTGTCGCCTCTCCTGTTCATTACTTAATAGTGCTCACATTTTGGAAAGAGCCATAAAACTGTAGATACTGATTAATGCCCTTCTATCAGTGGTTCCTGAGCAAAGCCTCATGGATATGTAGTAACTTGATCTGTTTCCTGCAAATTTCTACAATCATGGAACTGAACGATTTACCCTTATCCTGATTCAGCCCAAGTTCCTGCACTGCAGCCACGTGGCTCTCGTTATAATTCTGGATGGGCTCCAACCATGAGCTGGCCTTTTTAGCTCAAAAGCACTTAAACGCCTCAGTCTCAGTCAATAGGAGATTTCACATGGTGGACCCCTGACCATTGCGAATCGCTTAATTAATAACCCATTACATCTTACAACAATTAGAAAGCAATAAAGTGCATTACCTGCTTAATGCCAAAGGCCTGCAGTGTCCTGCTGATGTCTGCTCATTAGAAGATTGACATCCACTTCAGTCTGCACAGTGACGGCTTTTAGAGCCTCCTTAATATGGATCTCCCCATTAGTTCCCATGCTGTTTTCTAGAACGTCCTTCATTTTATTGCCCATTTGACCAATCAGTATGTTCTAGGATTTTAACTGGGAAATAGAAAAGTATCCATTCTGTGCCCTTACCCTATGACTAATTTTGATATGCGGTGCATGAGGAGAAATACAGCAATATACTTGTAGTAGAAGACTTTCTAAAAGTCCCCATCTGGCAGCCCCGTTTATGGCTGAACCCCCCCCTCTAAAAACATACCGTACATTCAGCTTCTCAACAGATCTAGGTATCTCCAAAGCTGCAAATCACAAACCCTGTGTGTAGTCTGAGGAGATGACAAAACCCTCACAGTTTGTGCAGCCATGTCAATGTGAAAGAGTCTGCATTAAAGTGTCTTGAGCTGGAGTACTGAAGGAAAGGAGAGAAAAAGGAGCAGCTTTAGGGTATGTGCACACGTTGCGGATTGAGCTGTGGAATTTCATGAGCGGATTCTGCATCTCTTGGCAGAAAACGCACGTAAAAATCCACTTGTTTTTTATGTGGATTTTTAGCAGATTTTTTTGCTGATTTTGGGCGTTTTTTTTGCGGATTGTGATTGTGTTTTTTGCCCTGCGGATGTCACTATTTTAATGGGTATAGGAACGCAGCGGATCTGCAAAAAGAATTGACATGCTGCGGAAAATAAACTGCTGCGGAATCAGTGTGGAATTTTCCCCATGTGCACATCAATTTTTTTTTTTTTTACCATTGGTTAACATTGTTTGCTCAAGCATTTGCGGACCTGCTGCAATTCCGTGCAGAAAAGCCGCTGCGGATCCGCAACAAATCCTCAGCTTGTGCACATACCCTTACAGTGAATGCCAGCTGCTCTCTGAACCTGCAGAAGAGAGGGTGAGTGGAGGAGCAGCTTCGCAAGGAATGCCCACTGAGCTCTCAAATGTGAGGGGAGAGGATGATCAGCTTCACATGGAACACCCAGTGAGCTCTTACCCTGCAGGAGAGAAGGAGCAGCTTCACATGGAACACCCACTGAGCTCTGAACCTGCAGGAGAGAGTAGCAGTTTCACAGGGAATGCCCACTGGGCTCTGAACCTACAGGAGAGGAGTAGCAGTTTCACAGGGAATGCCCACTGGGCTCTGTACCTGCAGAAGGAAGACAGAGAAGGAGCATCTTCACAGGGAATACCCACTGAGCTCTGACCCTGAAGGAGAGAGGAGTATATTTCACAGGAAATGCCCATTTAGGTCTGAACCTGCAGATAAATGATGAGCAGCTTCAGATGGAATGCTCACTGAACTCTGAACATGAAGGAGAGGAGTAGCAGTTTCATAGGGAGTGGCCAGAGAGCTCTGATCTTGAGGAAGGGAGAGTGAGAAATATGCATCACAGGGAATGCCCGCTGAGCTCTGATCTTGAGTGAATGCCCACAAAGCTATGAACTTGAGACAAAGACTAGGAGCAGATTCTCATGGAATGCCAACTGAGCTCTGAACCTGAGGGAGAGCTGATGAGCAGCTTCACAGGGACTGTCTGCCCACTGAGCTCTGATCCTGAGGAAGGGAGAGAGAAGTATGCATCACAGGGACCACCCACTGAGCTCTGATCCTGAGGAAGGGAGAGAGAAGTGCATCACAGGGACCGCCCCCTGAGCTCTAATCCTGAGGAAGGGGAGAGATAGGAGTATGTATCACAGGGACTGCCCACTGAGCTCTGATCCTGAGGAAGGGAGAGAGAAGTGCATCACAGGGACCGCCCACTGAGCTCTGATCCTGAGGAAGGGAGAGAGAAGTATGTATCACAGGGACCGCCCACTGAGCTCTGATCCTGAGGGAGAGAGAAGTATGCATCACGGACCAACCACTGAGCTCTGATCTTGAGGAAGGGAGAGAGAAGTATGCATCACAGGGACCACCCACTGAACTCTGATCCTGAGGAAGGGAGAGAGAAGTATGCATCACAGGGACTGCCCCCTGAGCTCTGATCCTGAGGAAGGGGAGAGGAGTATGCATCACAGGGAATGCCCACTGAGCTCTGATCCTGAGAAAGGGGAGAGAGAGGAGTATGCATCACAAGGAATGCCCACTGAGCTCTGATCCTGAGGAAGGGAGAGCAAGGAGTATGCATCACAGGGACCGCCCCCTGAGCTCTGATCCTGAGGAAGGGGATAGAGAGGAGTATGTATCACAGGGACCGCCCACTGAGCTCTGATCCTGAGGAAGGGAGAGAGAAGTATGCATCACAGGGACCAACCACTGAACTCTGATCCTGAAGAAGGGAGAGAGAAGTATGCATCACAGGGACCGCCCCCTGAGCTCTGATCCTGAGGAAGGGGAGAGAGAGGAGTATGCATCACAGGGAATGCCCACTGAGCTCTGATCCTGAGGAAGAAAGAGCAAGGAGTATGCATCACAGGGACCGCCCCCTGAGCTCTGATCCTGAGGGAGAGATGATGAGCAGCTTGAATTGGTACTCTCACTGAGCTCTGAACATGCAGGAGAGGATTAGCAGCTTCACAAGAAAACCCCACTGAACCCTGATTTTGCAGCAGACAGGTAGAGAGAAGCTGCTTCACAGGAAACACCCACTGAGCTCTATCCAGCAGCTCCACCAGCGCAGAATGTTGTGGTAAAATAGTGCAATCTAATCCTATCTAAGACCACATTTAAAAAATATATCAATTTTTCATGACAAAGAGCACATATCCTGTTATTTTTTTGGCCTTCAAATAGCTAGCATGTCCTATATCATCTGGACATTAGCGAGTCCCCAGAAATGATTTTTTTATGAAGCGCTCACAAAGTTACTATCACGATTTGCCAGACAAGTCCCTGTACAATAACAGAAATGTTGATTAATGCCAGACTGTAGAGGTAGTAAATACATAGGATGCTCTAATTTGTTTCAATGGGGTCTTTGTGCATTGGGTATAGGTCAGGGACAGGTGTGGCATAGTTTCTGGAATTAAAAAAAAAACTAATTTTTCCAATTTCTTGAAAGTCTATGGAGCATATGACTGAACATTGCTGTGCCGTTACCTTGCATTAGTGTTTGGTCAATAGTTATGTAGAAATCAATAGCAACCAGACACATTCAGCTACTTTTAAATGTAATTTGCTATGTAAAGTCAACCATAGCTGCGGTCAGAGTCTTCACTCTGACTCTCGTATTACTTACATGTCTGCCTCTGCCAAATGTACAAAGCGCACACAGACGTGGAGTTATGATCAGTAGTTATATAGCGCCAAGATATTCCATAGCACTAAAACTGTGGACATTGGGAATTAATGTGATTACTGTAGCGCATTCCGGAGATCTGGTGCAGCACAAGAAAAGTCTTGAAAGTAGGAAGTTTGGTTTATGGATGAAATTAATCTTGAATCATCGCCAGAATGGAGAAAATATAATATTTCCAATAAGTAACATTTGCTTTACAACCCCTTTTCAGAATCAAGACCAGTACCAGGTTTACATCGGACCCTTAGGGGGGAGTCCCAGTGGGTCACATTCATTGATCCTTCCAGGAACTATAACTTTTTTGAATTTTTGGCTGATAAGTATTGTTTTTTCTGCAGGGCCTGATGAAGTTTTTAAAATTACCACCATTTTGGCTTCTTGGCACAATTTTTTGTCCAAAATTTTGCGATTCTGCCACTTTTTTTTTCTCTGTTTAACATATGGGTAAATATATTTTATTAGTACAGACAGTAATGCCCTCAGTATTTTATTTTTTTGAGGGGGATTTTATGCATATTATAGGAGAAGGATGGTGAAGTGAGATTTTTATATTTTTATTATTTTTAATTACTTTTTAACATTTTTATTTATTGATCCCCATAGAGGACTTGAACCTGTGCTAACTTGTAAAATAATACCATATTATTGCAAAGCTACCAATCTAAGAAGCCAGCTATGTGTACAAACATGGGGTCCTTCAGTTGGACCCTGGTTTCAGTGACCATGCCATCAGAACCCCACTAGCTCCATTTACAGCAGTTAGACTTGGGTGCTGGCTGTATTATATAGAAGCTCAGTCCCTTTCAATGTAATTTTGTCGCTAGTAGAAATCTGGCCTTGCATGCAATAAAGGCAAGTGGGGTGTTCTTACTTTTTCATTCTATGATACATGGAGGGAATGAGAGCGGAGAAATTAAAGGCAGCATGCAGTACCTATGTATGGCCACATGGGGGAGGATGTGAGCTAATTATGGCTCCTTGTTCTGGCCTTATACTAGCACTGGCTGCAGCTGTGTCCATCATTTCCTAATATTCCTGTTTATTCCACTCAGTTATATTCTAACATATTTGCAAAACAAACCTGCGACATATTACATTTTTCAAAGGAGCCACTAATTCATTTTGAGCTCCCCTCGTTGTTCCAGCAGCTCTATTTCCATGATGAGCCGTGTACGGTGGGGGCTGGCTTAGCTATTAAAGCTGACAAGTCAGCCAGCCCCCTTCACAAATATCTCAACTCATTACATATATACACAAAGGAGAAGAACAACCACATGACAGCCCACCAAGGAAGGGAAACTGCTCATTTTAGGTCTTATTTTATTGGAAGGTGCAGTCGCAGAATTCGGATTAATAACCCAGCTGAGATGCCCCCTGTGGACCGAAAACTTCCATGAATATTGATATCACTTCGACATTGTATGGCATTATTATTAGTTACTTTATATGTGGCAGTATGGCTGTATTATTTGAGCACTGTATGGCGGTATTAATAGAGCAGTGTATGACGGTATTGAGCACTGTATGGCGATATTAATTGAGCAATGTATGGCGGTGTTGAGAAGTTTATGGCGGTATTAATTGAGCAGTGTATGGCGGTATTTCCTGCCTTTTTTTGCGGTGTATGGTGACATTGACATCGCATAAGGCTCTGTAAATGTGGCATTTTTACCATGTTGGAGGTTTACTTTGCAGCCTAAGGTCGGCTGTATACGTCAGAAATGCTCCCAGTGTACCCCACTGTATACGCACCCCTCCGCCTAGTATGGCACATGCCCGGATCTGACGATTCCTCGCAGAGACTCACCTGGGAAGCTTCAATGACCTAATGGGTCATAAATAGACACTAGATCTTCATAAGAGTGAAAGCCCCTCGAAATGGAAATTTTAACTTTTTTTTTGGGGGGGGTAAGAACCAAGGAAAGCATTTCACTAGAAGAAATTAATACATTCACTGTAAAGCACGGTGGTGGAAATGTCCTGGCTCCGGGGATTGAACTCCAAGCTGGTGGGGCTCATTGCAAAATCTCCAGCTGAGCTTCAAACTCTGATGGAGCTTTAACCCATAGAAGACCAATATTAATAATTTTGGGGACCCCCTTAGGCTCTAAGGCACAGAGGTGACCGCAAGCCCTGCACTCAGTATGGTTACATCGTTGACTGTTGCCGATTCTGACCTGTATTTACTCTTGTCTCTGGATCAAAGGGGTCTTGCTGGCTTTGGGGGACTGCTGTTAATCCCTACTCCGGCCCCCTGGGAGCCACTGGCAATTTTTCCTGCGGCTCCTGAGGGTGCATTATAGATATGTTACATATGTACGCCATACTGCGTGGTGCTCAGTATGGTTATATGTATGACCGTATGGGGAGTAACATATAGGAACAAACGTGGGGCAAGTAATTATAAATAAGCCGTAATATTAGATGTAGCGGTACCTATGCATTTTGGACGGCAGGGGTCTCTTCATCATAAAAATCTCCAACCTGTTCTCCTGGAACATTATGAATGACTGCGGTATTGTGCACGCTTGGGCAACCCCCCATCTGCCTATGTGGCTCTACTCCTGCCAGGCACCGGACCCTCGACAATACAATATATACATGCTGTGAATATACCACTTAATTTCCTTTTTTTGTTTTTTTTCCCATCTTTATTTATTTTTTAAATCAATATAACTCCTAATTACATTGAAGAAGAGGAAATCAATGCGATCAATATCGGCTGGAAACATCAGGGAGGGTTTCTTTTTTTTTTGCAGGCGCGGCGTGGAGAAGCTCCGGGGTGAACCAGATGACGCCAATAATTTTCTGCTTGTTTTAAATGATCGCGACAATTTACTTTAGATCCAGTTCCAGGCGAAATCATCTTCTTTTATCAGCGGTAATGTGGTTCTGAGGGATAATAAGCGCAGAGAACACCGAGTCCTCTCATTTACTAATATACACCCACCGAAAATGTCGTCCCCAAGAACGGAAGTGTGCGGCCAGAGCTGAAAGTCTCCAAATTCCGCTTTTAGGTATCAATTTTACACCCTCGTTAAAACCTCATTCAGGCATCTGTTTTTTAACTTGTACTTGAAAAAAAATTTTTTTTTCCATTTGTGCCTAATTTTCATCCTTTTTTTTGTTTTTGTCCACAAAAAAAGACTAACGGGAACGTTACATGACCATATGAAATGACAACACGGACGCTCCAGAGATCAGCCGATCGCAGAAAAGCTAAAATCCACCGCGCGGTCTCCGACTATCGTCTGTGTCAGCTGTTCAAAAGGAGGAAATCATCCACAAACTGCAGCAAAACTGACGCTGCAGGATAATTTCCCATCGTAAAACTTAATAAAGGTTTTTAATTAACATTTTTTTTTTCCAATGAAGCGCGACCTTAATACCAAAAAAGTAACATCCCCTCCTGTGCGTAGCGATAAAAGGAACGTGAACTGTAGAGTTATTCCTAAGGGTTCAAATGTATTTTCGCCCCAGGAAGAAGAAGAATGAAAAACTCTTGTGAAAAACAAAGACAAGGAATAATAAAGATTGAGGAGAAGAGCTGAAAAAAAAAAGGAAAATGTAAAAAAGGGGCTGAATATTCAGAAGTATTAGAAGCAATGACAAAACTACCGCCATAGTGTGCCAAGTAATACAACTACATATACAGTGAGCAAAGTAATACCGATACATCCACAAGAAATTCTGCAAAATAATTTAAAATCTGCAGCGTTTTGCACTTTACTCTGCAGATTTCTAAAATCTCACCATGTTGCGTAAACTGTAGATTTGCTGCAGGAAAATCTGCAACGAATACATAATTTGCGAGTGCGGCCTTAATGAGCGGTCCAAGATTAGAAACTGTGGCTGATCCCTTTCCCTGGTCTGTGGATTGTGTCAGTTATTGCAGGTCCACTGTGTTAAAATGAACAGACCTAAGCTGCAATACCACATACAACCTGTTACCAGGTGTGGCGCTCTTTTACCAAGAGAGCAGCCATGTTTTTTCTAACAAGGCACATAAGAAGCATAACTGAAGATCAACTACATGTAGATATTAGTCGAAAGTTAGAAGCTTGTGAAAAGTAAAAAAAAAATATATAAAAAAATCTAAATACTGTTAAGGGCCTTTCTTTAATGTTCCTGCCAAAATACTTGTTTCTCCGTAAATTGAAGGTAAAACGCCTGACAGGCAGATCCTAATCGCAGACTAAAGTGAGATGTGATAATTAATCCTTTCCTGTAAAATCTCACTGTCAGGTATTAAGGATTCATATTATTCCCCTGTCTCCAGTCACCAGCCTTTTGATGCCGTTCTATAAGTTTAATTACCGACTACTCCTGGTAAGATGTATAGACTTCTTCCTCCCCATTTATGAGGTTTTATCATCTTAAAGGGAATGTATCATCAAAATGTTATTCTTTATTTTTTCTACAGCAGCTCTTTTTTTGTGTAGCTTTGATGTGCAGACTGGGTCAGAGCATGGGGCAAAACACATTCTCGCTCTCCAGTATGTGGATTAGGTAAGTATCCCTTATTAATGGTTGCCTTTTTCATTTATGTCAACCCCACCGCTTCTCCCAGCAGCTACATGTCACAGTGAGGTGGTGACATTACGCACATCAGTCTGCTTTATTTTGGCACAAAAGGGGCATTATAATTGTTATGGTGTACCAATAGGGAGCATTATTATTGTGTGTTGGCATAGAGGAGGCCTTATTATTGCACAGAAGCACAAAGAAGAACAATGCAGAGTAGACATGACTTTTGAATGGGGGGCACTATAACTGTGTGGCGGCAAAGGGGAAGTTTAACTATGGATGTAGAAGGGGTGCACAGTTTGGGCAAATAAAACTGGTGTTATGTGATGGTGATGGGGTAATTTACTGTATAGGGCACTATGGTGTTTGTGTATGAGCGGGTGTCAAAGATCACAGCTCTCTGCTGCCCCCATATCGTCAGGACATTTACACAATTGACTGACGATTAACAGAGGAGGCCACATACTGTTTTCACTAGTAGGCCTGTTATTGGGAAACTAACAGTGAGCATATGGTAGATACACAAAAGATAACAACCCATGGAATATATATAATTAAGTAAATATATACACCCCAGTACGGTCACTTCTAGCTCCACAATAACCCAAGAAAGATTATTAGCTGCCACCACCAATCATTTTCAGGCAGATTGGACTCCCGTTAGCGATAGCATATGGCTTTGGGGTGTGGTTTACAGAACAAAAGGAACAGAACTATTGAATTTTATATATAATCTAGAAAGATAGGCAGTGTTTAAAATAAACAAAAGATTTTACAAGGGGAGAAAACAATACAGCATATACAATTACATAAAATAAACAAAATTAACAACAGAAACTTACTAAACGCTGGTCATAGAGATAGCTCAGAGCTTAGCGAAGGGAAGCACTTCAGTTGGAAAATGTCCATAAACGTGGATCATGCCTATACAGATATGTATCTTCGTGCATTGAACACAGATGATAATTTGTCTTGTCTTTTTATCAGCACTAGTGTTGAGTGAACACCCTCGGATAAGGTGTTATCCGAGCATGCTCGGGTGCTAACCAAGTGTCTTTGGTGTGCTCAAATAATATGTTTGAGTGCAACACATTCAAGGATTGCCTAACAAACAGCCATGAGACATGCAGCCGCGAGGACTCATATTTTTCGAGCAGGCCGAAGACAATCAGTTAGCGCATGAGCATGCTTGAATAACACTCATCACTAATCAACACCTAAGTTACACCCACACACCTCCCTTTGATGACTCATAACAGGGTTGGTCATGGGATGTGGCTTCAGTTTCAGAAAAGTAGGAAATTCCCTACATTCATGATATCTTTGCTCCTGAGGGTCGCAGTCGCTAAACATTGCCGTCATATTTTTTAGCATCATTTTATCTTTACATAGAAACCAAAGATGACAGGTGTAGCCTCATCTATCAGGTTTTTATTTAATTGAAGGGATCCTGGCCATTGCTCAGTAACGTGAAACCATGCTTTGCGTTCTGCTCTTTATCACGTTTCTAAAAATATGACTTTCTTATCTATTAGATTGACACAGTTCATACAAACCTATCTTCTTAATTTCTAGTAAGCAAAAAGGATCACAGATCTTTACGCTTCTTCTTGGTCTTATCTCAGTAGTAAATCTGCTTCTCCAGATTCCTGATGCAGGGCCTCACATCTGTTAGCCATTAGGAGTTTCCTTAATTACCTGATTCCAAAGGATGAGGTCAGATGCATGGAACCAACTTTTAGAGTGCAAGCTCTTTCTCCTTTTGTAGTTGACTTATGGATTTTAATGTTTTCTATGATAGTGGGTAAAAGTTACAAGCCAAAATTTCTGGTACCTAAGGGTAAGAGGCCGACCCCAGTTAACAAGCCCATAGCATAATCCTTCTCCACCAGACTGTAGAGCAGGGGCACAATGCAGTCAGTCGTGTAACGTTCTCCTGGCATTCACCAAACTTAGACTCGTCCATCAGACACCAGATGGAAAAGTGTGAACCGTCACAGCACAGAACACATCTCCTCCAGAGTCCAGTGATGGTGGTTTTATGCTGCTTCATCCGACGTTTGTCATTGTGCTTAGTGATGTATGGCTGCATGCAGTTACTTGGCCATGAATCCCCTGGCAGGGGGCGCAGTATTTGTGCTGATGTTCTGGACTCTGCAGTTATTGAGTCAGCAGAACGGTGGCAGCTTTTATGCTCATGGTAATGTCATGGAAATATATATGCATTCCATATATTCAAAG
>VIAB01011110.1:26581-41207 GCA_009801035.1 Oophaga pumilio
GGGGGAATTGTGCATTATGATGAGCTATTGGACTACAAAGGGCCCATTTATTGATCTTGCACAGGGGCTCTTTTCTGTCTTAATTGATTTTGAAATCTGCAGCCAATTCAGCGCTACGATAACACGGTGATAGTGATCAGCCGACAAAGTGCTATTAGTGTTCTCAGTCCTATGAAAGCACAACATCATGTTTGAACTCCGTGGCAAACACAGCTCTGCCACTTCTGTGTATGCACGCTCCATGTTTGGCGTTCTCGGCATCCCTAATAATTGGACCTGTCATGGATCCTACGAGACAGCTGTGGCAGGTATCTGTCTGCTTCTTTAGGAAGTGTGCCAGTAATTCAGTCCAAACCAACTTTGCTTTAATGAGCCGGTGACAAACCGCGCTCGTCTCCGGGCTCCGATCATTAGTCTGAGTGACTTGTTGAGGTGCTTGACGTCGTGTTCAGAACATCCGTTTTGGAGCAGATTGTGCGTCTGGTTCAGGATAATAAAGTCATCGTCTGATCGTCTCCCGGGATCTGGGCTTCTAACATCTCCGAGCAGCGGATACATTTGTAACGACATCACGGAATATAATAGAAAGTCTTCATATTGAGGAAGAGATGGCGACGTGGAGCTTCTCGGCTTGTGGCACACTTGGGCGTGGGGCATGATGCCATGTGCTGCAGCCATGATGGAACTAAAGGGTTGTCTCAGGATGTGACTTGCAACTTTTGCATCTGATAGAAGTCAATGCAATTAGTAGACTGTACAGTAGTTGTGTGTCATCAGCATAAAGATGGTATTGAAAGCCAAATCTGCTGATGGTCTGTCCAATTGGGGCCGTGTAGAGAGAGAAGAGAACCCCGACAGCGAGAGGAAGAGGAGATGACGTGGAGCCAAATATTTTGGGTTTCATCTAATTTTTGCTATTGGATTTTGTTAAAAATGTTGCACCGGTTTTTTTTCTATAGCCTCTGTGTTGCAATGTCTACTGCTGACTGCAGAAAGAGTTATCTGAGAATCTGTCAGTAAGCTGTTTGTAATTCTTTCATCTATTTTTTTTCCTCATCATCTTTAGTTGATTTATGATCACATGAATCTTCAGCTCCTCGTTTGATGAGGTTTACGGTCATAAGGAGCTCAGTAAAAGGTTAAATTCAGATGTCCGGATAGATCTGACTGCAATGCACGGACTGGCTGGCGAGCATGACAGCTTCACCGATTTCTATGCAGCTGTCACGCTGGGGTTGGGAGAGCAGCAGCCAGTACAAGCATTGCTATCCGATCTCGGACCGATTTATACCTCCGCCAAAGACTGATAAAAGAGTTACAGACTGAACATGTGAACAGCTCACAGATAGATTCTTAGTTAACTCAATCTGCAACAAGCAGCAGACAGTGCAACACAGAGGTTGTAAATGTAAAAATATGCAGCATTTTAATTGAATCCCAATTGCAAAAATTATTTTTCACCCAAAATATATGGATATAAAAAAAAACAATTGCCCTCAAATGCATTCGTATTCTTCAACCTGGGTTTACATGTATGGATTTCAAAACAAAAAAGATGATCTTACAGATGATAAATCGGCAGTTCACACTCATTTTTGGGATGATAGAACTGATTCTAATTCCAATTCTTCCTCAAATAAAAATCTTGTATTTCCCATACACCTTAACTTACTGTGGATACACAAGGGTTAGCGGGTGCTCTAGTCCATTAGCCCGAAACAGCATGGACCAGGAATCATCCCACCGAGCGCCTGCTCTCCTTTTTCCGTCAGCATAATACTACTCAGACAACACAGGATGAGGGTAAAACAGTGAGGCAATACTTTATTGAACCTCAAAAAAGGCAAATAGCATGTAGCATAGTTCCAGCAAAATACCCAAGATGGTGCAAAATTACAGAGTCTCACCCTTTCACTGACTTGCCGGGATTAGAGCAGCTGTGACTTCTGGGCTTCCAGGGCCGACTACCCCACCCGTGGGTCACACAGACAGGAGGTAACGACAAGCTTAGGAAGCTGACAGTCCATTGAGATACAAGGCCAGGTGACTGGAGGGTCACAACCTGGCTTCTCCAAACATCTCCATGGAGCCAGGTGATCGGTGAGTCCAAATTCTGGCTTTTCCAAAAGTATCCATGGGGCTCAGGTGACCGGTGTGTCCAAATCCTGACTACCCCAAATGTTTCAATGGGTTCAGTGATGGCCAGTGGAGCAGATCTGTATTCTTTCAGCCGAGGTCCTGGTTACCTAACCTGGCATCCTGTACAACATCAAATCTGTGTCCCTCATGATGGAGTCACGTCGGTTCTTAGGGAAGGATAAAGGGCAACAGGTGCTGCTCCCACCTGCCTCGGTATAGGAGATGGGATCAAACAGCGCTAGCAGGGGTCCTTATTCTAATTTTTTGCCTCCTTATATTCTAACCATACCCCAATAGACCCCCCCATGGCTTTGAGCTTGCGGGCACCTCCTCGACACACTTCTCATCTATGGATTGTTGCTTATCCTATGGGAAGAGACAATGAAAGATTGAAGTTAATGGGATCATTGGGTGTAAAAAGTGACATTTGCAATCCAGTAATGAACCCGGAACCAGAGGCATAACAATAATGGGTGCAGGGGTTGCAGCCCTGGAGTTTAGGGGGCAACAAAAAGTATTTTTGGTTCATATGAGAAGAGCAAAACTATTAAACACAAGTAAATGTTGGGGGCCCCATTGAATGTTTTACATTGGGGCCCCATTGAGTGTTTTGCGTTGGGGGCCCCATTGAATGTTTTACATTGGGGCCCCATTGAATGTTTTACATTGGGGGCTCCATTGAATGTTTTACATTGGGGGGGGCCCCATTGAATGTTTTACATTGGGGTCCACAAGCTTAGAATTACGCCACAATCAAGAACAGTTGTCACTTCCCCTGAGCAGCAAGAGAACACGAAATCTGTGCTTTATCCTGAGCATGGTGAGATGGACATTCAGGATAAAGTAAATGATTTTTAGGAAGACCAATTCATAAAATGATGCTACCTTGTGATTGAAGGATGATTCCTGCATCTTAGACGTTAATACCAGCTCCGGTCGGAGTCGCCCTTTAAATCCCAATTTATTTTATCTGTGCTTGGAAAAGCATTTTCTGGTCCTTCTGATTAAATGGAGCCACGATGTGGAGCCGCAGGCGAAGTGTAATGAGTCTGGAGCTTTATGAGCGGCGGGTCGGGTGGGGCAGGGTCATGTTTACCAAAGCTTCCAATTCATTATATAGGCGGCGATGGTCCTTGAGCACTCGGCACACGGCGTGCCGTCCGTCATCCTTACTGAGGTTCCGGAGTCTGCGCCACTTTGCTGATCCCGTATGTTCTGCACCCACCGCTGAGCGCAGGTCGTAAAATACCATTTACAGAAACTGTTTGCTCAAGCAAGATACGAAGCCAGAACTTTCTTCCAAGATTTTTTTTTATATATATAAGATATATGTTCAGTATATTCACAGATATGGGCGAGCCCCCCACCAGGAGCGACGATGAAACCAAGGTAGAAAAAGGCAGAAAAGAGATTAAATCACATCATGTGGACCATGACTTATGTTTTCCAGTTATTCGATTGGGCGGAGTGGGGTCTTTATTTTTCTCCTCATCATATATAATCATCATATAACCAGCAATTACTGGATTTGCGCTCATTCTTCTAGCGTACCACGTTGCTGTGTGCAGGTTATCGCCTCCTGTAATTATTTTCATTAGCCGCTGGGAGATTATTTCTGCTGCTTTCATTCTGTATTAATGTCTGGAGTTTAATTGCTCATAAAAAAAACCCATATGGAAACTGCATCTGCATTAAAAGCGGCATCATGCTTATCACTAAGGGGGTCATTTATTATAATGTATGCAAACAGTCAGATAATACTTTGCACTATATGGCGCTATTTGCACCTGACATCGGTGACCTGAAAACCCCTTTAAATATGCAGTAACTATCCGAGGTGTGATGCTCTGTGCTTCTGTGGGGTCCATTTGATGAAATAATTGGTTTCCTTCGCGTGGCGGAATTCGGGGTATTTATTTTATAAAAGATAATGTGGTTGTATATCCCTTTAAGAGTATAGCATACAATGTCCCCCGGTGACACAGAGTTTCGCCAATCAGGGATGGTAGAAGGAATTCAGGCGCACACAGATGACAGTTCAACTTTATTCTCAAAGAGATTGATGTTCACATAGTCTTTTACAAGGCAACAAGCTTAGTGGTTACAGTTCTAAAATTAGGCAACAGACTTGAACAGATGTATATAGTTGATATCCACAATGTGCTGACACTTATGATAGGTAATTCTAACACTTTACTTGTGAGAGTCTGCTGGCAATCATTTCAGCAGCACTTCCTTTACACTGGAAGACTCTCACATTTTTTTCCAAGCTTCTGAATATTTTTCACCATGCAAATTTGGTATTATTTAGAGAAATTAATTTAGAAAAATGCATGCTGCCTACAGTGAAACATGGTGGTGATAGTGTCCTTATGGGAGGCCTCAAGAGTGCTGCTGGTGTTGGGGGGCTACACATCATTGATGGAATCATGCCGAGCACTGTATATAGACTGTGCTTGTAAACTACATTACAACTTATCTCACAATAAATAAGACATAACTGTTATGTTTAGGTAGCTGAGGAGAAATAGCAAAAACGGTAATACACCAGAGAGGCTGGAACCTATTGGATTGCAGTAACCTGAACTAACCACACAACTAGAGGTAGCCGTGGAGCGTTCCTACGTTGATCCTAGACGCCTCGTCACAGCCTGAGAGATAACTACACCTAAAGGCAGAAAGATGAAAGCTATCTGCCCCGGAGCAGATCCCCAAAGAAAATAGGAAGCCCCCAAACATGTAATGGCGGTTAGACAAGAAGAAGCACGGACACAGACAGAAAATAGAATGAGCAAATGCTGGGGCCCAATCTGTTTAGACAGAAAAGTACAGGACAGAATTCTGACTGCAATCCAAAAAAAACCCTAAAAAATACCAACACTTCTGATTGCAAAAAAAAACTGAGATCACATGATCTCCTCCACCTAAATCAGATCTCTGGTGTAACAAAACTAAGCCGCAGCCACTGAAAAAACAGGAAAAAGCAAATGAACAAATAACAGTGGCTACAGATAAACTGAGAGGAGCACAGGCCCCAGGAGGGGACCCGGCTGAACTCCAAAAGTGCAGAAAACTATGCAAAAAGCAAGCACAAAAAGAAAAGCAAAAATATCTTATCTGAAAGCAGCAGACGCAGGCAAGACTCCAGCAAACCTCCAAATGAACCAGGAACCACAATTGAGACAAGAACAATTGATCACCGGCGACCATCATGGAGGGAACCTCCCTTATATCAGTCCAGTCAGTGATCCCAGATTGCCATTCCTTGCTGGAAGGTTCAGTACTGTCTGTAACCACCAGAGGGAGCCTCTGCTCAGAAACCATCTCTAGCACATTCACAACACATAACTAAGTCTATGGAAATACATATTTTTTATGGATGCTATGGCTAGGAACATGGGAAGGTATACATAAAAAGTAATTCCGACCGTCTCAGTAAGTACAGCGACCAAATTTTCATCAATAAATGTGTGAAATTGGAAAAAGGTGTAGTTTGTCGTTTTTTTACTCAAAATGCTAAAAAATATATTTGTTGTCATTTTTTAAAAGAAAAAATGCATAAAATCATGCTGCGGAATTGAATACAATGCATTCTTAGTGTAACGTTTAACGGGTGGACAAAAACGTTTAGACATAAGTGGGCCCCTGTTGTTCTATCTCCTAAGGGCCCATGTAATCCCAGAACTGACCCTGGGTTTAGACAATTGTTTTTCTTCCTAATATAACGTTTGTGGAGCAGAAGACATTGCTATCACCAGAGGAGCTCCTGAGTGCAGACACCAAGGCATGAATTCTCTCACCAGCCGCACCGCCGCCGCCTCCTCAGGGACCCAAGACTGACAGACGCTTCATCTGTTCTGAAGGTTCAGGGAACATTTATTCCTGTAACAAGAGACTGGAGCCGCGATGTCAATCACATTTTTCCATCAGAGACGTGACACGTCTGGCCAGAAGGAGGACTAATTATAACATCACCCCATGGTCTGGAAACCCACTACTCTACCAGGTACCCCAAATACAGAGGTGTCATTTAGAGCTCTGCAAATCCAATCCAAAAATAAGTGACCCCCACCTACCATACAGTAATTATCATAATGTTTTTTTTCTATATGACAGTAGGAGAACATGGAGGTACTGATGCACAGCACCAACGTGGTGACTCCACCTCACCAGGTGAGCCTAAGAATTGTTTTTGGAAAAGCTTATGAAAGGGGGATTGAATTTCTGTAGAGATGGAAATATAGGATGAAATACCCCTTAAAATACAATTAGGATGCAGCGGCGCTGATCGTAGAGTGATTTCCGGCTCACTTATGGTGAGAGGATGCAGACGTACACATTCATCAATTGTACAGCTTTACACAGAGGCCAAGAGCTTGATGTTTGCAGCAATGTTACACGAGGCTGTTGGATGACTTAAATAGAGATAATACACTTTGCTAGCACTAGTGATAATGCACTGACAATTTTGGCAATTTGCTGGCACTTTCCTCTGCAGCACTTCAGTTTTGGAAATTTGCTGGCACTTTCCTCAGCAGCACTTCCATCACTCTACAACCATCTCTTGGTTACTATCCCAGCTGCTCTGTGTTGGTTATTATTCAATGGCATTAAAAACCTACAGTAGGGTGTTGGTCACTTTGTACACACCATTGAAAGTCACAGTGTCACAGTCCCTCACAGGTGTCAGTATCCAGCTCTCACTGGCGTCTTCAGCTTTTAGACTCCTTTGCTGTGGCCGTATCCCTCTCCGGTAGCTATCTTCTTACCTAGTTGGCAGGTGCATTCATGGCTTACTGCTGCTCCCCTCCACTGTGTTTCCTCTACCCGGGACAAACCTCACCCAACTGTGGCCCCTTGGAGCTTGGGCCCCTGTTCAGCTGCGCAGGTTTCGCCAATGGTGTGTCCGCCCCTACTGTGCTGCAGGAATAAAGCTTATGATTTACTGTAATAATTATAAAGAGAAAAGGTAAAATGTCGGATTTTTGTAAAAAAAAATATAAAGCAGCAGTTGACTAAAAAGTTCCAAATCTACGTGCAAAAATCATTATTCCCCCTTGTGTCTTTATTCACTAAGTCCCTTCCCCCATTTGTAAATCCTATTAATGGCAGAGCTTTTGCTACAATAGCGTGCAATCATCGCAGATTCCGGCCTGATGCCATCCGCCCGTCCTGATTACAATATCCTTTCATCAATAATAATCATTCTGTTGCGTTCATTGGGATGGAAGATCCGGGGTAAGCGCTGGAAATGTGGACTAAAAATAGTATTCTGAAGGAAGGTCTGCGTTACTATACTAGGCAATCGCACACATGGCAATTCCCCGAAAAGCAGCAGAATCAGTTCTTCGGTGCTGAAACTGCAGTAATAACCCAGCGTGCAGGCGGGAGGGATTCATATGGCTTGTAGCCACTTTGTTGCCCCTTTGGTAGTCACTTTACAATATCTTCCATAGGCAGCAAACAGCACAAGGAGAGGAAGATGACGGTCAGGAATCAGTGCTGGGTTCTAGAATTTTTAGCAGAAGAATTTTTCATATTTCAATGGATAAAATGGCAATGAAAACTTCTACTAAGATCTCTGGTTGCTGTTAGTGAACGGAAACATTTTTGAAGTTGATTTACTTATTTGGCGCCATCCATCACACTCCGCAAATCATCGCTGTCCCCATTGAGACTCACATTCCCTATCAGTATGTCTATGGACTGTAGGAGGAAACACACAGAACTTCCAAAATCCTTACATAGGTTCTTAATGTTGGACCCAAGACCACAGCGCTACAAATAACCGTTCTAACCACTGAGCCACCATAACTGAACAGAAAAGGACCCATTCACACCTGAGGCTATGACATAGAAATTTGCATCTAGTCCTATGCATACAAGCAGGTTATCCACAACCTCACTGATCTGCCGCAGAGAATTTGTGCACGTCGGAAAGCGAAATTCTGCTGGAATAAAAAGCAAACAATACATTTTGTCATATACAGATGATCGACTAGATCCCCATGGTTCAGCTAATTTTTAAAATCTGTAACATTTTAGTTTGCATTTCCTGCAAAACCAAAACATAATTATTACATAGTCCATCAAAAAAAACCCAACTATGTGTTATTATGTAAATAGACACAATTGTATCCAGTCTGAAAACAAACATCCAGGACTCCAGACAACATGTCACCAGCATTTATACATAGTAACCAACTAATAGGACATGAGATTTGTGCTTTATTTCTACAGAGGATTGTCAGAGCTCGGTACATTGTAACAAACCCTCCACGAGCCATTAACAAGGCTAACAGTGCAGAGACTGGAGTCACATTGTCACAGTGCTGCATTATGGCTCTTTTGATTACTGTTCATTTCCATGAGGGACCTTGCGGCAAACATGACAGGTGACAATGTGTGTGTGTGTCAGCGGAAGACGGGACGTGATGGGAGACAGAATCCAGAGATAATCTGTAGAGGGTCCGGGATCCTCTGTTATTATTATCCCTGACAGGTAACGGGCCGCAGACCGGAGCAAACGGCTCAGACCGGCGACAAAGGGAAATTCGGAAAATTAAAATTCTTTTTTTTTTTCTGTTCTAAATAATAAATGTATCAAAAGATTCACTGGACTCATAAAATGTTTCTTTTTATCGGAGAACTATATCGGGATTCTGAAATTGACTTTCTCAGTAAGTTCACTGGCCTCATCAGGTCTAAGAGATCTGTTGGATTATGTATATAATTTATAGCATGAAATTAAAGGTGGAGGGGTCTTTAGTGATGTCTTAGAAATGTTTAGCAGATGCAAATACCACATCTGTGTCAAGAATAGGACCTCATCGCTCACGAGTATCAATGGGAGGAGGACAGAATTCCTATACAAATCAAAGGGAGTCCTGACCACCGCTAGGGATGAGCGGACTGCGGACCCATGGAAGTTCGTGTTTGTCGAGTTCAACCATACTTTAGTACAAAGTTTGGTTCGGGTACCAGAACTACACCCGAACCCCATAGAAATCAATGATGACCTGAACCTTGAAGTTGGAAAATCTGTCTCCCTCTTTCTTTCCCTTTTTCTCTCTGCTCCCCAGACTCCTGACCTGTACAGCAGACTTCCAGGAGAAGTCCGTGTTCGGAGGTTCAGCACCAGACAGTAGGAGTCCAGTACATATCCCGAATTTTACAGTTCGCGTTCGCTCATCTCCAACCACCTCTGCGCCGACAGTGATGTATCGGGACCCTTTCCACCCTTTTGATCTTGTCCGGTTGCTTTCTTCCTCATTTGTGGAAGGTGTGATCCCCACGAAGATGAGGAGCCAAGAGCAGGTTCCCATGAGGAGGAACCACAGAACCAAACCAAACAGTAGGACCCGATCTCAATAATCTCTATGTCAGGTTCCCTTTTGAGGCAGATCTGTTACCAGATTTCACAATGCCAACTGCATCCATTATAAAGTAGATATTTTGGACCTGATGAGGCCGGTATATTGCCTATGAAAATCCATGTTAAAATGGCTGTGAATAACTGGACTCATAACCTGCTCATATTAATACCAGACAGGACAACTTTCAGAAAGAATTATACAGTCATTCAAACGTGGATTTTCTAAGTAAGTACAGCAGACTCATCAGGTAGAAGAGATCTTTTTAATAATGTATGCAGTAGGATTTGTGAAATCTGGTGACTAGATGTGAATTTTTTCTCACGTTCCATTCCATCGACAACACCTATGGATGGGAGAGGGAGTACCGCCTCCTACCTGTCGCATCTGAGGCTTTTCTATTTATTAGCAGGCCTGGTGCAATGTCACATGATGACGTCATGCCAGGCCGGCTAATCAAAAGAAGAGCTGCTGAGGTCGGCAGCTAAGTGGCGGCACTCCCTCTCCCAGCCAGTGGCCATAGAACATTGTCGTGGTTGATATAATGAGACCTACGAATCGATTTGCACCAACTCTACTAGGGACCAATCCGTTTAAGTTCAACAATCCGAGTTAATTAATTTATTAAGATATCATTACAGCAGTTTTGGTTTTTTTTTTTTTTACAAAGCTCCAATAAAGTTACATAATAATCACCACTAGAGGGAGCTCACTGAGTGCGGTGTTATTGAGTTCAAATTCTAAACAGTATGCAGTGAGCTCCCTCTAGTGGTGGCTGAAGGTAAACTGAATGTTACATGAGATATGCCTCAGAAAAACAAAGCTCTGACCATTAAAATAAAATTTAGGGTCAGTTCAGATTAAAATAAAAATAAATTATAGCATTATCGGTAAGTGGGTGGTTGCTGTTAAATTGCTTGTTAAAGGGACATACACTGGATTGCAAAAATGGCAATTTTTATACAGAAAATTGTTCTAACTGTTGCACATCTCATTTTCGTATCTTGCAAATGAAAATGAATACAATCCAATTACCAAAACAAAATTTCCATCAATCCTAAAGTAACAGACAGAAAGCGATTATCATTACCGATCACCTTTTCCGGTCAGAATTATCATACATCCAGGGAGTAATTACTGGGTTTATAATTGAGCAGTTGTGGAATAACATAATGAGGTTAAATCCTGAGTGATGCCCCCTATAAATAACGATCCGTCAGCAGGAACGCCCATTACTGATGATGGTTATAACAAAAAACCAAAATAGCAAAGCAAAGGATACTGACTTAATAATAACTGAGATTTTAGGAGAACAAAAAGTCAAAAAAGTATCTCAAAAAATATATTTTATTTTATTAAATAATTATATATCAATAAAAATACAAATACAAAATTGTACATACATATTCAAAGATTGTATATATAAATACGGATATTGTGATCCACCAAACAAAGTAACAAAAATGGACACCAAGGGTACCTACTAAGAATGCCACATCATATGTAAAGAGCGCAAGCAATTAGTATTGAGTTTTCCCATACCCATATTGGGCAAACATGGTTCAATCAAACAACTGTGTTGTACTCCCTATGCAAGCGCTACCAGCAACATAGATGATAGTAAAGGCATATATTTAAATATGAAGGTTAAATTTACCCATTTTAAGAAGTAGGTTGTAGCAACCACAAGGTGTCCAGAGACCAGAGTCCAGAGACAGGTGTTGGATGCAGTGGTGTAAAGCTGCCATCACTGGACTCTGGAGGAGACGTGTTCTGTGCAATGACGGATCGCACTTCTATGTCTGTGTCTGATGGATGAGTCTGGGTTTGGTGACTCCAGGAGGACGTTACCCCCTTACTGCATTGTGCCCGCAGTACAGTTTGGTGGAGGAGGGGTATCGCTATGAGCTTTTTATCAGGGGGCAGCCTCGTCCCCTTAATTACGATGAAGGGAAATCTTTATACTGAACCACAAGACATTTTGCACAACTGTAACTTTCAGCTTTGTTGGAACAGTTTTCTGTTTTCTAAGACTGTGACCAGTGCACAAGGTCCAAAAAGACAGTGAAGGGGGAGTTTAGCGGTAGAATATGTCCGGCCTAACAGAGCCCGGACCTCAACCCCATCAGAAACCATTAGGATAAACTGAATTGTGAGTCTGGTGTCTCCTCCAACATCAGGGTCTGACCTCACAAATGTTCTTCTAGACGAAGGGGAAAAACCACCAACAGACCCCTCCAAAATTGTGTGGAAATCCTTCTCAGAAGAGTGAGAGCCGTTCTATCTGCAGAGGGGCGACTCCATATTACTGTCCATGGATCTAGAATGGGAGCTCAGAAAAGCTCCTGTAGGTGGGATGTGGACATGTCCCAGATTTTTGTCTGTATAGTGTATGTCTTTTTTTTGCCATTTGAGTCAATTCTTTAGATGATCCACTTGGTCTATTGTTATGTTTTGGTAGCTGCGGAGAGTAAGCAAAAACGGCAATACACCAGAGAGGCTGGAACCTATTGGATTAGAGTAACCTGAACTAACCACACAACTAGAGGTAGCCGTGGAGCGTTCCTACGTTGATCCTAGACGCCTCGTCACAGCCTGAGAGATAACTACACCTAAAGTCAGAAACATGAAAGCTATCTGCCCCGAAGAAGATCCCCAAAGAAAATAGGAAGCCCCCAAACATGTAATGGCGGTTAGAAAAGAAGAAGTACGGACACAGACAGAAAATAGAATGAGCAAACGCTGGGGCCCAATCTGTCTAGACAGAAAAGTACAGGAAAGGATACTCACTGCAATCCAAAAAAAACACTAAAAAATACCAACTCTACTGATTGCAAAAACACCTGAGATCACACGACCTCTACCACCTAAATCAGTTCTCTGGTGTAACAAAACTAAGCCGCAGCCACTGAAAAAACAGGAAAAAGCAAATGAACAAACAACAGTGGCTCCAGATAAACTGAGAGGAGCACAAGCCCCCCGGAGGGGACCCGGCTGACCTCCGCAGAAGTGCAGGGAACAATACAAAAAGCAAGCACAAAAATAAAAGCAGAAAATATCTTATCTGATAGCAGAAGATGCAGGCAAGACTCAGCAAGATTCCAAATGAACCAGGAACCACAATTGAGACAAGAACAATTGATCACTGGCAACCATCATGGGAGGGAACCTCCCTTATATCAGACCAGTCCGTGATCCCAGATTGCCAATCCTCGCTGAAAGGTTCAGTACTGTCAGTAACCACCAGAGGGAGCCTCTGCTCAGAAACCATTTTTAGCACATTCACAACAGTCTATGGAGTAAAGTTTCTTCTTGCGGTGAGTGCCAAGTCAGACCGATGAGGCTTATAGGCCATGCGATGCTCTTCAGTGAATTTAATGATGGACATTGCCTCTTCGGAATGGAAGAGAACAGGGACTCTAGGGTCACCTACTATAAGTAGCGATCCTAACAGTCAATGATTACCCTTTAGGGCCTTGCCACATGAATTATGACTTAGTTTTTGGACTTAAAAAGCCAAACCAAAAACTACATGCTCGATATTGACTTCTAGGATTGCTCCTTCTAATAGATATCACTAGTGTTCCTGTCCTCTTCCTTTCTGAACAGGCCACTTGCATAATTAGAAAACAAAACAAAACAAAACAGGAAACTAAAGATAAAAGAAGAGAATATGAACTTGTGCTACAGAGTCTACAACTGTGGGAAGACGCAGGTTAAAACTGTTACCTTCTCATCAGCGACAATGTGGCCTTTAAATTGCTGGAATGGCCCTTTAGAGTTCTGTTTATTGAGCATCTCGCGCTGCAATGAGTTCTGCTCCATCTGCGTAGATCAGACTCCTCTACGAGAAGTTCCACGATGTATGGCGCCCAGTTCTTCTTCGCTTCCAGGATTTCTCTCCGTTATTACAGTGGATCTCGTCGTAAAAGTTTCTTCTGGGATTGATGACTGAGCAGTCACTTAATGGCATTGTTCTAACAATATCATCTCAGAGATAAAAATCAATGGTCTCACTTCAGATGATGTAAGAGAACAATTGCTGCGTGCACCACCATTACTCATTACTGGCACCCAATGTCTTCAAATTAAGGATGAAAGGGAACATTAGAAGAAAGTCAGGTATCTGGCACGTTACACAGGACTGCACATAGGGAGGGGGCACTTACTGCGATATAATGCTGGGGGGATAATATGCAGATTACAGGGCTGAATGTGTGCGAGAGAGGGATAGACAGGCAGACACAGATAGATAGATAGATGGGTAAGATCAAGTTGAGTGAATTGATTAACATTTCCCCTGAGGAAGCTATGCTCTGTGGCGAAACGCGTGGGGATCCTCCCTCCACAATTTATGATGTGACCAGGCGTTTCGTATCACCTACAAGTCTCATGCAGTCTCCTGTTCTATATCCTTTATCCATAGGATACCAGTTGATTCATCCCCTCTCCCACTCATTATTTTTTGGGACTTATCTCTATTTTGGGGGTTTATTTGCTCAGGACTACCCCTCTCTTTTGTGCACAGTTTGTTCCCAATGTACTGGATTTATTGTGTTTTCTGTCTCGCTTGTATAATTGAATTATAATAAAAGGTTATATATATACAGGGCCCTGGTCTGCGGCTAGACCAACATTTCATACTGGAGCCCTGTGGACCATCTCCTATCTCCTGGCATCCTCAGATCCTCTTTTGATTATCCTGTTTGGCACCATTGCAGTGTGACCCACAGATGATGTCTCACCAGGGTTCCTGGTGAGGAGGAGGAGGATGCTGGCAGGTAATAGTTAGTTCTCAGGGCTCCTGTCCAGCAGCCACAGAATACTGATAAGGTTGCTCTATCAGAGTTCTGCAAATCGATTTGCAAAGGATGGATGGCTGGAGTAATGGATGGATAGAGTGATGGATGGATAGACCGATGGAGCGATGGATGGATGGAGCGATGGATGGAGCAATGGATGGATGGAGCGACGGATGGAGCGATGGATGGATGGAGCAATGGATGGATGGAGCGACTGATGGAGCGATGGATGGATGGAGCGACTGATGGAGCGATGGATGGATAGATGGATACATACAGTGAATGGATGGAGCGATGGATGGATGGAGCGAT
>VIAB01011111.1:42078-52168 GCA_009801035.1 Oophaga pumilio
ATTCACTGAGAACATTTCATTCATTCAGATCTAGGATGTGTTCCCTTTGCTTTTTTGAGCAGTGTATATATATTCTATATGTATATATCTATTCCATATATTCTATTATAACCTTTCAGTGTGATTTGACTGTACACGGCATATGAATTGTCGGCATTTCAAAGAATATTGGTGCATAAAAATCAGACAGCACTCGCATGATCCGAGTGCGGCGCGATTTTTTCTCGCACCCATAGGCTTGCATTGGCTAGTCTCAGTGACAATCGCAGCATGCTGCAATTTTACACGCACGCCGAATACGGCTATGTGATGTTTTCTAGCATAGCACTCACCCGTATTCTACCGTAATGTGACTCCAGCCTTCATCAGCCGCAGCTGCGCTGTAAATAAATAGTGAAAAAAAATCCTTTGTTGGTTCCCCTGCCACCGTCAGCTGTCAACTTCAACAAATTTAAAAAAACATAAACTAAGTGTGAACAGGTGCTTAACCTAGAGTCACCAACTCATATATACTCAACAAAAAAAGGCAGCACTCTGTAGCGCCATAGCATACAAATATGAAATATGAAAAATAAATTGCATTACTGAATTAGAAATATGAAAAACTGAGAAAGCTTAGCATATATAATGGCCAATTTATGTGTACCTGGAAGCCACCTTAAGGCATTTCTCGTTTTCCAGGACCTAAACCTAATGCGGTCATCGAGGTTACGTCCTGTCACTGAGGCCGCGTTCCCAGCAGATATGACCTCAGAGCCATGGGAAAAGTCAGTGATGAGGTCACCACAGTTCATGACATCACCACAGATCATGGTGATAAACTCTCACGGTGATCTGCTGTGAAGCCACTGAGCTTGAACTGCAGTGAACTCAGTGACTTTTTCCCCACGGTGCTAGCGGGGATCTCACCGAGGTCACAACAGTTCAACATGACTGGGAACGCAGCCTTAGTGACCGGACGTAACCTTGATGACGTCACCGCTAGTCACAGACTGCGCTCGCAGCAGCTCAGTCACCAGTGGTTCTCAGCCTGGACGGTCGCATCTTTTTTCACCATCCAGGTTGATTACTATTTATCCCCCAGACATGGATTACAGCATAGAACAGAGCAGGTATGGTATACTGTTTTTTTTTATTTTAGTTTTATTTCTGGAGAATGAGGGCTTCGTGTTTGTTATTTTTAAATAAAATGGAAAACTGTGTTTAGTCTTATTTCTAATAAAGGACTTTATTCTTGCTGTGTCTTTATTTACCATAAAACTATAGGATTAGCAATGGAGAGGTGTCTTATAGACTCCTCTCCATTACTAATCCGCAGGCTTGATGTCACCTGACAATACAAAGGTGACATCAACCCCACAAATATAAACCCCACTTGCCACCGCTACAGGGCAAGTTGGAAGAGCTGAGCAAAGCACCAGAATTGGCGCATCTAATAGATGTGCCTTTTATGGGCAGCTGCAGGCAGCTATTTTTAGGCCGGGGGGCAAATTCCATGGCCCCTTACCAACCTGAGAATGCCAACCCCCAGTTGTCTGCTTTAGCAAGGCTGGTTGTCAAAAATGGGGGGGAACCCACACAATTTTTTTAATTATTTATTTAAATAAATAAAACTAAGTTGTGGGTACCCCTCTATTCTTGATAACCAATCTTGCTGAAGCTGACAGCTGAGGGTTGCAGCCCCCAGCTGTGAGTTTTGCTTGGCTGGTTATCAAAAATACAGGGAACCCATGCAGGTTTTCTTAAAATATTATTTATTTACACCACAGGAGCAGCTGATAAAAACTCCCATTCGCTGCTCCTGCTTTCACTGTTATTAGCGGCAGCAGGTGTCGGATGATGGGAGCTGTAGTCCCATCCGCTGACACGTGTAAACTTTATACCTCAGATCACAGATGAGCGTCTTCTGACAGTGTGGAAACCGCTGTACTCTGACCGGCGGGGATGATTTCACCGCCGATCAGAAGTGCTACGCTGGTGTTTCTCATGCTGTCAAACAACGTGGGAAATACCGGCTTTTGTGCTGTGTATGTTCATCTATATTCGGCGATTAAATCAGCGAATATTGTAAATTCCACAATCGTGAGCCGAACCGAACATTGAAATATTCGCTCATCTCTAGTCAGAATAGAAAAAATTGGCTAGGTAGGAAAGTGAAAACAGCCTTGGGAGTGAGGGGCTAAACAATTTTATGATTGGTATCCTGTTACCAGAATGTGATTCCTGTCTTAATTGAGTGAATTTAGCTTTCCTAAAGTTAAAGGTTTTAGCATTTCCTCTTTATATTTTTTTTTAATGAATATGAACTATAAAACAATTCCCATAATTTAGCCTACATTCTTTGATCGTTTCTTCATTGTGACATTATTTTGTGAAAAGTAGTATGTGGAATATCAATTATGTACAACAGTAAGAAAAGCTTGTCTTTTAGTTAATCTTAGGTTTGTCAAGACTAGCAAAGATAAATTTATTAGATTTTTTTAAATTTTACATCATTTGGAAGAAGGTAAACTGTAGCCGATATTAAGGTAATTTATCTTTGTTTTTTACCATAGTGGCCATGATCCAAGTATGGTTTCTGAAATTTGTCATCACTAATGCACGTATTTGGTCTTTGTGTTACTCCAGGTGAGAAGCCCACAACAGCTCCTCAAGTGTTTGGGTTGAAATTTAAAGGGGACGTCTCCTCCATCGCCTGTCTGGCGAAAGATTTTTACCCCAAGGACATTGAAATTTATGTTAATAAAACCAAACAAGAAAATGTTAGTACAATTTTATCTATGGAAGGATTATACAGTGCGGTCAATATAATGAATGAGAAGAATGACGACTTTATATGTGAAGTCAAACAGCCTGAAATCTTGGTACTAAACACAACTGCAATTCCAAAAGGTGAAAATATATTTCCACTTTTTATCTGATATTTTTCTAAATCAATATTTTTCGTTTTTTAATTCGTTTATTTTACTTTTACTTTTACATCTGTCAGATCCAAATCTACATAATATTTCAATTATGTATAAATTAAGGAAAAGTACAACACAGTGACTATTTTCCATGTTAAAATAAAAAAATCTGTACTCACCTGAGGTTCCGCTGCCTTTCTGGTGATGTTGACTCCGGGTCTAGCTTGACGTGGTTATGTCTCGTAAACCTTGAAGCCTCTCAGTGGCCCCTTATGGTCTGATTCACTCTTACTTTCTGAAGGCGAAATTGACATTCTCAGGAAGTCAGAATTGATGCTGTCCCATCTTCACTGGCTGTCAGTTACATCCAATAGAAGTGAGATTGAAGTGGACCATTAGTGGATTGTAGTGCTCACGTGACATAACAACATTACGAGAGCCTCGTAGTCATTACAAGAGCACTGGGAGACCTTAGACCACATCACTGGAAAAGCAAACTATTCCACGAAAATTTCTTCTCTAAAAGTCAAATAGTGCTCCTTCCCTTCCGAGTCTCGAAGTGTGGCTAAGCAGTACTGTACAACCACTTATGGGGTATTGCCACGTTCAGCTGAAATTGTGTGATAAATTTTGGTGCCACTTTAACCTATTTCTATGTGTGAAAATGTAAAATCTAAGGTTAAAACAAAATTTGGGTGGTAAAAATGTAATTATTTTGTCTTCACCGCCCAAAGGCAAAAAATTCTTTGACAATATGACCACTACACCCTAAGACCCCCTTCATACGTCCTGGTTATTTTGGTACTGGAAAAACCAGTACTGGTGAGATTCGTGGTCCATGTCCGTGTGCCATCCGTGTGTACATATGTAACATCTGTGTGATATTCGTGTGACAGTGTGCTGTCAGAGTGACATGTATGGAATGAAATGCAGCATAGAAATTAAAGAGTGCTATGTATTAAAGAAGTTCAAACATAGAGATAGTGATGAGGAACTAGCAGAGGGAAACCTGACCGCTGGGGATGATATTAATAATCTGGTAGTGAGGCCATTAGCCCTAAAGGTTTCCAGTCTATTAATAACAGCTCCCAGGTATTTTCTTAGCCTTCAGTGGTTATTTTACAGGGCGACCCCCCCAAAAAATGACATAGGTCGAAAAAAGACATTTGTCCATCCAGTTCATCCTATATTCCATCAAAATAAATCCACAGGTCTACATCCTTCTAAAGAACCTAATAACTATAAGATACAATATTGTTATGCTCCAGGAAGACATCCAGGCCTCTCTTGAACCCCTTGACTGAGTTTGCCATCACCACCATCTCAGGCAAGGAATTCTAGATTCTCACTGCCCTAAAAGTAAAGAATCCTCTTCTAAGTTGGTAGAAAAACCTTCACTCCTTCAGACGCAGAAAATGCCCCCTTGTGAATGTCACCTTCCTTGATATAAACATATCCTCTGAGAAATATTTGTATTGTCCCCTCATATACTTATACATGGTTATTAGATCGACCCTCAGTCATTTTTTTTCCAGACTAAATAATCCTAATTTTGCTAATCTCTCTGGGTATTGCAGTTCCCCTATCCCCTTTATTAATTTTGCTGCCCTCTTTCGTACTCGCTCTAGTTCCATTATATCATTGCTGAGCACCGGAGCCCAAAACTATACACAGTACTCCATATGCGGTCTAACCAGGAATTTGTACAGAGGCAGTATAATGCTCTCATCATGTGTATCCAGACCTCTTTTAATGCACCCCGTGATCCTGTTTGCTCTAGCAGCCGCTGCCTGGCACTGGCTGCTTCAGGTAAGTTTATCAATAACTAGTTTCCCCAAGTCTTTCTCCATGTCAGATTTACCCAGTGGTTTCCCATTCAGTGTGTAATGGTGATATTGATTCCTTCTTCTCATGTGTATAACCTTACATTTATTATTGTTAAACCGAATCTGCCTCCTTTTGGCCCAAGTTTCCAACTTATCCAGATCCATCTGTAGCAGAATACTATCGTCTCTTGTATTGACAGCTTTACATAGTTTTGTATCATCTGCAAATATCGATATTTAACTGTGTAATCCTTCTACCAGATCGTTACTAAATATGTTGAAGAGATTAGGTCCCAAGACCGACCCCTGCAGTACCCCACAGGTCACAGTGACCCAGTTAGAGAATATACCATACCATATACCAGCTGTGAGCTGAAATTAATAGCCAGGGAAGGGGTGATAGATATTGGCCCCCCTCCCAAACTAATAACATCAGCCCTCAGTGAACCCAGATTTGGAGCATCAATAAGATGCGGTAAATCTGACACTTAGCCTCGTTCTTCCCACTTGCCCTGGTCTGGTGGCAAGTGGGGTAATAGGGTTGGGGTTGATGTCAGCTGTTTTATGGCCGTTGACATCAAGCCCAAGGGTTAGTAATGGAGAGGCCCCCATTACTAACCTAATAGTCATATTGTTTAAAATACACAACCAAAATAAAGTCCTTTAATTGAAAGAAAGACACATACTACTTTATTTGAAATAAACACTCCCCAATCTCTTTTATCTATTTTTTTGTGCAAAATTAAAAATAAAAACGCCATAATCCTCCCCTGTCAGACGATAATCCATTTCTGGGGAAGCTGAGGGCTGATGTTAGTAGCCTGGGAGGGGGGCCAATATCCCTGGCCCCTTCACAAGCTATTAATATCAACCCACAGCTGTCTGTTTAGACTATGCTGGTTAGAATTTATAGGGGGACCCTATATAGTTTTTTTCTGGGGAACCCCTGTAAACTTACCAATAAAGTCTAAGAAAACAGCTGTGATCTTTTATTAATAGCCTGGGAACCTTTTGGAATAATGTCCCCCTTCCCAAATTAGTAACATCAGCCCCCAGCCAAGGGCTTTCCCTCTGCTGGTTAACAAAATTATGTGGGAGACCACGCCAATTTTTTATATAATTCTTTATTGTACACACAATGTACACAAAGGGGGCTGAATACAACTCTCATCATTGTCCGTCTGTGTGAACAACCTGACATGTGCGCACCATCATTGAATACAATGGGTGTGCATGTGTCTGTATTTGTGGTCTTTAAAAGATGGACATAAAAAACGGATGTGTAAAGGGGGCCTTAGATAAGTTCATCGAGGGGTGAAGTTTGGAAAATGGGGTCACTTATAGGGTGTTCTGCTGTTCTGACACCTCTGGGGCTTTGCCAATGTAGTATAGCACTGCAAATCATAACAGCAAGATCTGCACTATAATAAGGCACTCCTTCCCTTTTGTGCTTTCCTCTGTGTCTGAAAAGTAGTTCCTGATTAGAGATGAGCAAACCCTTGGATGTCCATGTTCAGCTGGTTCTGACCGACTTCTTAAAAGTCAATTTTGGGTCACGAACTTGACCCTCTACCACAAACCACATATAGGTCAATGGGGACCCAAACTTTAGAGCTCTAAAATGGCTGTAAAATAGTCATAGTAATGGCTAGGGGTCTAAAAAAGGAAGCAAAATGGAGGTTAGAGCAGGACAATTGCCCTGCAAAAAAATGTGAATAGGAAAATAACTTAAAGGGCTTATTTCACCATAGCAATAATGGTAAACTAAAAAGTAAATGAACAACATAAACATTTTAATAGTGGCCCCACAGAGACTGAGGTTTGCTACCACCAGTCCAGTTTAACCCACATAGCATGGGGGAGAGTATCCCCACAGAAGAAGCTTACAAACTTCACCCCCAGAGCATGGGGAACAATATCCCCACATAAGATTACACAAAATTTCAGCCTCAGAATATTGGGAGCAATACCCCCAGTGAAGATTTTAATAAATTTTTTTAAGGTTTTTTTTGCCTTTTTTATGTTTTTATCTTTTTTAAAAAATTTTTAAGGGGAATTAATGAAAATAACAGAGAATAAAATACAAAACCAAACAATTATCTTGAATCAGGAAGCCGACATCCAAGTTGAGGATGAGGTACACGTTGTGATGTAGGTATAACAGTCTAAGTAGGAGGAGTCAACACTTTTAATTTTTAAGGGGAACTAAAGAAAATAACAGAAATATAAATACAAAAGCAAAGTATAATCTTGAACCAGGAGGCCAAAATCCAAGTGGAGGATGAGGTAGATGTTGGCATGTAGGTTTAACAGTCAAAGTAGGAGTCATCCAACACTTTATTTTCTTATTATTTCTTTAGTTAATTTTTTTTTTAATTTCTAAGGGAAACTAATGAAAATAACAGAAATTAGCCAGTAAAGTCTAAGCAAACCACTGCGAGCTGATATTAATAGCCTGGGAACCTTTAGGGCTATTCACTCCTTTCCAGAATATTAACAACAGCCCTCAGCTTTACCTCTGCTGGTTATTAAAATTACGAGTGAGCCTACACATTTTTTTTCTCATTTTTTTTTCTTTAAAATTGACAGTTGCTGTCTGGTTTACAACCTATGTACGTTCATTCTGTTAATGCTCCTACATGGGCTGGTGACAATGTGTGTGTAGGTTTGTGTGGGTGTGTTTGTGTTTACTTATCGGCTTAGTAATGAGAGTGTCTGGCTGAGGCCTTTTCATTACTAAGGGCCCCATCACACATAGCGACACACCAGCGATCCCGACAATGATATGCACTTGTCAGGATCGCTGGTGTGTCGCTACATGATCGCTGGTGAGCTGCCAAACAGGCAGCTCAGGCAGCAATCAGGACAGCGACACTGCGGGTAACAAGCTCCTGACGAAGCCACAGCAGTGGCGACACGCGTTGGGCTCTGCCCTCCCTGAACCCTTCTCTTTCCTTCCCCACAGGCTTGGTAACTCTTTGGTCATTTTCTATGGGCACTTCTCCAGCTTACTAGGTCCTTGACCTCATGGGCGCTCCATTTAGTTACTTGATCTCTCTTTTTGGCCATCTGGGTCTTTTTGTTACTGGTGCCATCTATTTTGTCATTTAAATATACATATTGTTGCTGTTATGTTCATTTATATCATTATTTTGGTGTAAGAGCAGCCTTTATTATTGTTCTGTGACCTTATTTCTAACTACAATATGGGGATTGGTTAGGCTCACATGCTATTGTGCAATACCTTATATATAATTTCTTTATGTGCACAACTATATGGGTTTCAGGGAGCCATGTACCCCTTTCTGGGGATTGTATGTTCAATTTTAATTGTTTTTAATTGTTTAGTGTGTTGTATTGTATTGTAGTTTTCAATAAAATTCATTTTTTGTTTCATACATTGGAGTTCCCTGGTGCATAGTATGTTCCCTTTTTTCTTTCTTGTTTCACTGCGGGTAACAAGCAATGCACGTTGCTTAGTTACCCACAGTGTACGTTAGATACCAGCACTCTGGTGCAGGGAGCTGGTAACCAAGGTACACATCGGGTTTCTAGGCACCGCGCGGTGCTTAGAAACCCACTGTGTACCTTGGTTACCAGCTCCCCTGTACCAGCACGCTGATATCTAACGTACACATCGGGTTTCTAGGCACCGCCCGGCGCCTAGAAACCCGATGTGTACCTTGGTTACCAGCTGATCGCTGGTCTCCCACCTGCCACACGCAGCGATGCGTGCTGGCCAGCGGGAGACTAGCGATCAAAAAAATGATCAGGACATTCAGCGACAATCAGCGATACCCAGCAGGGAAGCTGATAGTCGCTGAATGTCACACACAGCGATATCGTTGGGGAGATCGCTGTTGCGTCACAAAACTTGTGACTCAGCACCGATCTCGCTAGCTATCTCGCTATGTGAGACGGGGGCTTAAGCCTAGAGCTAGGTGTTAATGACAGCTGCTGACAGCAAGCCCTAATCCCATTATTTTGATGCTACTTCATCAGCATGAAAAAGGTTGTGTTGAACCAAGAAATTATATCACAAAACTTTTTTTTTAAATATCTTTATTTAGCTAAAAAAGCATTTATTGCAGTTCAAAAACGCATGCAAAAACGCGGCAAAAAATGCACCAAAATGTGGAAAAGCGTGCATATTTTTCTGCAGTGCTTTTCCTACCAAGAGATGCAGAAACTTTGCAGAAATTTTTGCAAACAAATGCTCAACGTGCGCACTTAGCCTAAAGGATTAATAAACTTCTTGAATGCGGTTTTGAGGAATGCAGTTTTTAAAATAGTATCACTTTTGTGCATTATCTGTCATATAGGCCCCTCAAAGTCACTTCAATATGATGTGGTCCATTAAAATAATTGGCTTTGTAAATTTTGACGAAAAAATAGAAAATTGCTAACTTCCTAACAAAAAAATTAAATAAAAAAATTATGCTGATGTAAAGTAGAGATGTGGCAAATGTTATTCATTAATTATATTTAGTGGTATGATCATCTATTTTACAGACATAAAAATTCAGAGTTTCAAAATTGAACATTTTTCTAAATTTTCATAAAATTTACACATTTTTCATAAATAAACCCAAATTATATCGACCTAAATTTGATACTAATATGAAGTACAATGCATTAAGAAAAAACAGTCTCAGAATCAGTGGGATATGTTGATGTTTCTCCTTGTGGAGAGTGACATGCCAGGCTTGTCAGGCTTATACGCCATTCAATGCTGCTCTGGGAAATTAGCACCAGAATCTTAATATGAAGACACTGTGTTTCGGGGTGTTGTCCCTTGGCAGTTGAAAGCATGATATTTGATTTGCCTAGGTGAGAGGATTAAGACTGGGATCTAAGGGTAGCATTTCTCCTTGTGGAGAGTGATATGCTAGGCCTGGCATGTCAGAGTAAGGAGGCTTGTAAGCCATGCAATGCTCCTTTGGGAAATTTAATATGCAAATTGCCTCTTCAGAGATGAAGAGGACTTGAACGCTAGTGACACCCATTGGAAATATCAATCCTTAAAGTCAATATCGACCCTTTATCAAGCCTTGTGAAATATGACTTAGGATAAACACTAAACCAGAATCTCAATTTGCAGTCATAGTGTTTTGGGGTGTTTTCCCTCATTAGTACAAAGCAATAGATAGATCTGATTGGCTAGATGAGAGGCTTAAGACTGGGATTGTAGTCTCCAAACAATGTTGTTGATAGAGTCAACAAAATTGGATGTTGAATCCTTATTCCCTCCCCAAATAAAGAATAAATCATCTACAGTATATAATGCCTATGGTAGATGATGTAATATAAATGGAAAGAGGTGGCAGCAATGTAATAATAATAATAATAATTTTATTT
>VIAB01011112.1:48494-59053 GCA_009801035.1 Oophaga pumilio
AGTGAATAATGTTTCAGTTCAGTTATACAATGACCATAATCGCAACTGCCAAACATGTATTTGTTAACCTTTGGCATAGAAATAAAGCCAAACATACAGTTTGGATATGTATTCAATCAAATAGTAGGGCCCACAACCATACTCTTAACATGGCCACTTTGTGAAATGTACATTATAAGTGACACCTGTGTGTTGGATTAAGAGGTGTGGGTTATATTGGACAAAACATATATTTTATGTTGATCTGTGCTGTATTACCTTCACTATGTAAAAATTGTTTGAATTATCAACATAATAAACAATTCATGGTGAATGTTACAAATCTAAGCTATGCTTTTGTTAACAGATTCCTGGCTACTGGCCATTCATATTCTTCACTTCATTTTGAGTTACTCCTTGGGACGTCAACCATATCCGGGATTGTGCGCTCAACCTGTGGTCTGATTTGGGACAAGCTAAAGAGCCACCTCATGCCTCAGCCAACCACACAAGACTGGCTGAGGATTGCCCAGGGTTTCATGGAAGCCACTGAGTTCCCAAACTGCATTGGTGCCCTGGATGGTAAACACATTTGTGTCAATAAGCCACCAAACTCTGCTTCTCATTATTTTAATTACAAAAAATATTTTTCCGTTGTGCTGCTGGCTGTAGCTGACAGCAACTACTGTTTTGTTCTTGCTGACATTGGGGCATATGGGAGTGCCTCTGATGATCGCATCTTTAGAGCTTCCAGATTAGCTTGGCGACTTGCTGACACTAATTTAAATCTGCCACAACCATGTGTGCTTCCTTGTGCGCCAATCCCACCTGCACCATTTATCATGGTTGCTGATGAAGGTTTTGCGCTCTCAAAGCATGTTCTTTGACCATTTCCACGTCAAGGTTTGGACAACCGGAGGAGAGTTTTTATCACTCGACTGATGAAAGCCCGTCGATTGGTTGAGTGTGCTTTTGGAATCTTGACATCAAGATGGCGTATTTTTGAAACTCAAATCCAATTGCATCCAGAAAATGTCCAGGCAGTCATAAAGGCTACCGTTATTTTGCATAATTTCTGCTGACAACAAGAACCATCCTTGGATGATGTTGATGATGGGAGAGTGGTTAATGTGCCATTACCAGAGGAAAGACAGCATGATCCCCGAGTAGCTCACTCTGCCCTTCTAGTCAGGAATATTTTTGCTGATTATTTTTATACACCAGAGGGTAGTGTGCCATGGCAAATGGAGGAGTCCAACTAATGTTACACGTAAATATGTATTCTGTTCAAAAGTGTAATTTGTTTTTTATACCATTTTTTGGCCTTTTATAACAAATTGGTTAGGGACTCTCAAGGCAATGAGAACCCTTGACGTGGGTTGCGAGCTTAGATTTGATGTGAAAGTCTCATTGCTACCCATAACAAATAACTAATACCTCATTATAATATGTTTACTGTGGGTGTGATAAATATGCCATGTATTAAAGTATGTATCTGGTCTGATAATTGTATACTAACACCAAATACCTAAGACCCTCACTCATTGACTGTGTTCTGGAAGGAGAGTGGGTCACCGTGCGATCATGTTGTTCAGACATACTGACCTTGAAGTGTCCAATTTCACTGCCATTTGAGCACGGTCAATAGTTCTATGCAGTTGAGGCTGTGAGGTGGAGCAGCTTCAGGGACAGCACTGCTAGTTAATGAGGCTGCGTGCGCCATCACCATCTCCTCCTTTTCCATTATTTTTCATCCGGGACGGATTAATAATACCACCATCCTGGTTGTAAATTGTGTATGGGCCAGATATGGATTAATTTGTGGGACATAACGGTGAACAGGTATGGTATATTGCTTTGTTTATGAATTTTTTTCTTTCGGTCATATCAATTAGCGCCATGGTGTAATTACAAAAATTAAGGATTGTCCACCATGTGCACTGTTCTAAACTGTTTGAACAAATATAGCCTGCAGGACTTTGGCTGGGTATAACAACACAAACATTACCACTATTGCCAATGAGCATTAGCTATATGTAAGGGCTTGCCTTGTGTGAATAATTTTGTATGATGGCATGAATGAAGTCTAAACATTGGATTTAACACAGTCACACATAAACTGTGGTGTGGGCAGCAAGAAATTTTAAAAGCAAACACTCCAAGGGGCTACTATGTTTGAATTTTTGTGTATGTTGGATTAAGAATAGCAGGCAGCACATGATGATCCTTACATGTTATACATTTTAATCTTCACAAACTTTATTTGTAACAATGAGAAACTTTAAGTGCTAACCATTTGGCATATATTAGACCACTCAAATAACACATATAAAAAAATTCAAACATAGTTAAGCCTAAGCCCAACTAATGTGAGACATCTGTAGAGATATGCTTGAATGCAGTACACAGTGTAAAATATGATATAACACATTTTGGTATGCCAGGGAAGTGTGGTCAAAAAATGCAGTTTGTGCACATGCCAGACAAGTAGCCCTTGAGTTACCTAGGTATTAATTTGTGTGTAAAAAAAACAAAATAAATGATAAATCTTTTTCATAAATAAAGATACACATCAGAACTAAAATGCTGCCACAGACACACACTGCATTTTTTGCCATTTATAACAAGCATGGTTCATGAGTAATTATGATATTAAACACAGGGAACATACTGTAAACTACTAATAATATTTGTAAAGTCTATATGATAAGGTGCTTGTAAATACAAAACTTAATAAGACATCAGCCTAATGTTTAGGATGGTAAGACATGTACCATAAAATATATAAAGCACAGTGTGAAGTAGTTTAATATGTTAACATTTATTCCATGGTAAATTAAAAAAGGAATATCTATGGGGTTACTTACCAAACTTTGCCTGCTTTGCTGGTGAATATGTGGACCAACCAAGTTTGGGGTAGAGCTGCTCAGCTACAGCGAACCAACCACGTTCAATCGCCAGCCTGTCATGTTATCCTTTGGATCATGTGTTCCAAAGTTCTGGATATTGCTCCAACAAACTTATTAGCCGCTCTGTGTCCACACGGGGGGGCCATAATATTGTCCAAAGTCACCAGAGTTGAAAGATGCCAGCACTCTGATAACTTGCCAACTTCACCTCAGAGCCAAAAATGCTGTCTATACTTACGGCAAAATTTGGCCCAAACAATGTATAGACAACTGTCTGGTATTGATACAATTGCTTAGAATGTTAACCCTATAAATTTAAAAATGCACACGGATCACACACGGATGTGATCCAGTTGCGGTGTGTGTTTACACGCACCCTTTGACTTTAATGGGTCCGTGTGATCCGTGCGCTCCCACGAACACTGACATGTCTCCGTGTTTTCCACACGGACACACGGTCCATGAAAACACGCTGACATGTGCAGAGAAACATTCATTTTAATGTGTCTACGTGTGTCAGTGTCTCCGGTACATGAGGAAACTGTCACTACACGTACCGGAGCCACTGACTTGTGAAAACGGCCTTAGGTGGGTCTTCTTCGCTTGAAAAAGGCGCTAACAAAAAGCTCAGAAGGATGAGCACATACATTTCTATGTAAAAACAGCTAGATTGCTCATATGTTCAGTCTTTTGAGAATCTTTTAATTAATTGCATCAGGCTTTCAAAGTCGCTAGGCGTTTTAAAGTGAGATTAACAATTTTCGGGTATGTGCATATGTAGACTTTCTTTTTTTTCTCCAAATCCTCCTTAAAAATTTAGAGTTTCTGCTCCAAATGCTCAGCAAAAAATGACTTCACATAGCCTTCATGTGAAGAAACACTATATGCTGTGATAGAAGTTAATGTGAAGGCTTATTATTTTTGCTTAAAAAACTGCTAGTGTTTTTTTCATTGTTTAGTGGAGATAAAGAAACCACAGTAAAATGCCAGTGAAAAAAGGTTTCACAATAATGCTGGAAAAACTCAAAAAACCTAATGTCAGCCAAAAACATTGGAAAGGCTGTCAAGAAATGACCAAAATACACCAAAGTTTTCCTCTTGATAAAATCAGTAGATTTGCCCTATCGAATAAGACATGATGTGCCCATGCCCAAAGGGTCTTTTGCTAAGTTTTTACTGCAGACACTGAGCAGAAACTCCAGATTTTTGAGAAGTTATCAGTTTGGGTATGTGCACATGGCATCTTTTTCTGGTGGATTCCATCTGGAATATGCTTGAAAAAGCACTTCAAAAGTGCCTCATAAAATGATAGTAATGTTCATTGTCTCCTTCCTTTTTGCTAACCAATCATAAGCAAGCAATAATATACTGGAAAATAAAACACTCCACAAAAGCTTAGACAAGGTTCAGTGTGAGATGTGTATTGACAAACAGCTTACTCTCCTCTGCTGCAGTGTGATGACATACATTAACATAGTAAACCTGTGTGTGTTTAAGGCCGGGATCACACATGCGAGTAACACGGACGAGTCTCACATGTGAATTCCCGGCATTGCCGCCGGCACTCGGGAGCGGAGTGTACGGCTGCATGTATTTCTATGGTCTAAGGTCTAAATGAACAGCTCTCCTTTGCCTGCTTTCTCTAATGTAGGGTTTAGCAGGGTGAGTTAATTTAGGGACAGCCGTCGTGGACCGGGGGGACAACTGGCGCAGAATTTTACGGGTCCAACCTCTGCTGTTAGGAAGGGATAGTTAGTTATAGGATTTTGATAGGGAATTTTGAGGCTTTTACTTTTTTCCTTTTTTCCTTTCCTTATTAAGTTACATACATGTCTTTAAATGGCCTATGGATGTTGGTCTCAGCTTGATATCTCCGATACCTCTTCTATTAAATCGTATTCTATTATCCAAATCATTTTCCTAGTATTTTGATCTAATATATATTCAATTTTGAATTCTTAGAATAAAATATCCTTGTTGTCATTCCTTTGTAATGGAAGTCAGCCCAAGCCCAACTGTTTAATTGTTTGGAATATATATGTTACATCTGGTATCTCCACTCCTGAATTTGGAATGGGAGAATACGGGGCACATCTTATTGGATACTCCCTATTTATATGCTACAAATTAATCTATGACATTGATCAATGATAGTCAATGGTTTTTAGGGAAATAATTGCTATGTGCCACCTATGTATATAAGTTGTTCTATGCCTGTTAATATTTGATTACCTTGTCATTTTGAATAATGGTTTTATACCTTACTTATCATAAATATGTGATGTATGCCTTCTTGCATGTCAGTTCAGATTATATGTTATGTGCGATATATTAGTGACAATGATGGTTAGCTGATTTTTATATATAACACATTTCTATGCCGTATTTGGTATGCTCAGTAAAGGCTTATATAGCTATTCTGATTATAGGTATATCCCTGGGCCATTCATAGATGCACACTGGCCTGTTTGGAGCGCTCTGCACAACGTGTGGGAGCCATCATGTGTGCATGTTATGTTTTTATGACCCTTTAGGTGTTTTAAGTGGAATAAGCGCAGGCGCCGCGAAGGCACCTCTGATAATTCCTTATGGATGCGTTTTTTCTATATATTGTACGGCGCAAGCGCAATGGACAGAGCTAACAGACCGTGGCATAGCATACCATGTAATTGCTAAATTGAGACAGGAAGTAGATGCGGCTGATCGGAAGTCTGTGTGGGACTGGGGTGCTGTACAGCGCCTGCGCCTGCCTCCTTGGTTGTCGGAGGCTATGACGCACTGCTTTGGCGCTGATTCTAAGCAGGAAGTCTCTCTTGCAGGCTGCTGACTGGAAGTCACTATGTGGGGACTGGTGTGCTTTACAGCGCACGTGCCCGCCCACCTAGTTGCCGGAGGTCACTTTTTTGCAAGCGGTGAGATCACTGTTTAGAGTGACCTATTTTCTAACGGCTGGCGTGTGGTTCATCTTAGTTATGATCCTAATTAACAGGCATTAAAGTTTTGAATCACAGGTTTCATTTGTTATTGGTGGTGTTTTTTGAATGGAGCACTGATTGGTTTAATTGGTGATGGGAGTGTCTGTCTATTTGATATAAGAGGGCGGCTATGTTGGATTCCCCCATGAGAGAGATGCATATGAAGCAATGCCATATCCCCTGATGAATCCTAAGGGAAGAAACGCGTTGGGAAAGGGCTTTATTCACTCTGGATGAAGACCAGATGTATACTTTGTTCATAAGAGATGATATTGGAAACGATGACGCCATGAATGGGTGAGATTGTTCCACGTTTTCATGCCTTAGCGTTCTATAATATTATAATTATATTTCAGGCAGTATTTATGCAACTCTAGCGGTGCAGGGTTGCTACTTAATAGTTATTGGTTCTAGCGGTGCAGAGCTGATTATGTTCTCTGTCTGGTAATATATCTCTCCTTAATCTGAGTCTAAGTGACTTATCTCTCAGGAATATATCATATATCCTCTTTGTGTGATTTGTTATGGAGGATGTTTTCTATATATGTGTCCGTTTTTAACATTGTTTGGGTAATAAATGTGAAGTTTTAATCTCCCCTAAATTTTGCTGCTATTTTTGTGAGACGTGTATTGACAAACAGCTTACTCTCCTCTGCTGCAGTGTGATGACATACATTAACATAGTAAACCTGTGTGTGTTTAAGGCCGGGATCACACATGCGAGTAACAGACGAGTCTCGCATGTGAATTCCCGGCATTGCCGCCGGCACTCGGGAGCGGAGTGTAAGGCAGCATGTATTTCTATGCAGCCGCTCGCTCTGCTCCCAAGTGCAGCGGCCGTGCCGGGAATTCACATGTGACACTCGTCCGTGTTTCTCGCATGATGTGAAGATGAATATCATTACACTGGCATACAGTGATTTAGGTGTCAACTATATCTGAATAGTTTTAGGGCTCTTTCAGGCATCAATGTGTCTAGTACATGTGGTGACAGTTTTCACATGTATCGGAGAAACTTCCACATGTAGACCCATTCAAGTGAATGGGTCTGTGCACAAGTCAGTGAGTTTACACAGACTGTGTCCATGGGCAAAAAACACTGATATTTCCATTTTTAACAGCAGCATGGGCCGCAAAGCATCCTGCATATATGCACACTGACACATGGATGCAGTGGTATAGTAAGCGATGTTCCCTGGCACCAGGTGCTGAAGACCGCTTGAATTATTCTCCCCTGCTCATGCTGTGATTAGCACGAGCAAGGGAGAATGTTGAGAGTTATATTCAACTGATAACAGCGAGAGCAGGCATCAGCTGATGGGAGTATTCATCAGCCGCCACCTGTGGTATAAATAAATTATAAAACAGCGTGGGTACCCCTGTATTTTTGATAACCAAATAAATAAATTGAAAAAACGACATGGGGTCATGCCCATTTTTGAAAACCAGTCTTTCTAAAGCAGACAGCTGGGGGGCTGGTATTCTCATGCTGGTAAGAGGCCAAGGGACTCGAGCATGACAGCTTCATGTATTTCTATGCAACTACCATTTGAATGGTATAAGTTGAATGGAGCAGGTCAGATATGACCTGGTATATTCTCCTTCATGCTGTCATGTCCTGATCCATCTAATTTCATCCACAGGTACGTCTGAACTGTCTCTCAATCCATAATACCCACTGCACCACAGAATCCCATATACTTCCTCTCTCTCTGTTTTAACTGGTACGTCTGAACTATCTCTCAATCCAGAATACCCACTGCACCCCAGAATCCCATGTGCTCCTCTCTCTCTGTTTTAACTGGTACGTCTGAACTGTCTCTCAATCCAAAATACCCACTGCACCCCAGAATCCCATGTACTCCTCTCTCTCTGTTTTAACTTGTACATCTGAACTTTCTCTCAATCCAGAATACCCAGTGCTTCCCAGAATCCCATGTACGCCTCTCTCTCTGTTTTAACTGGTATGTTTGAACTATCTCTCAATCCAAAATACCCACTGCACCTCAGAATCCCATGTAGTCCTCTCTCTATTTTAACTGGTACATCTTAACCATCTCTCAATCCAGAATACCACTGCACCACATAATCCCATGTACTCCTCTTTTTCCTTGTTTTAACTGGTACATCTGAACTTTCTCTCAATCCAGAATACCCACTGCACCCCATAATCCCATGTACTACTCTCTCTCTGCTTTAACTGGTATGCTGCTGATTTTTCCCTGACTTTAATTCCATGTACCACACTTTAAATTTACTGAGTGAATATTGATATGTCTGGGCTCCTCACACCTAGGCCTATCCCTCCATCTTATTCTGTCTCTTTCTTCAGCTTTCGTGCTAGTCAAATGTTCTATTAACTGCAATCTGTTAATTGCTCCCTGCTATGAACTGTCCTCATGCTCCCTCTTCCTCCTGTATAAGTTGAATGGAGCAGATATGACATCATTTTAAGTTTGGCATCTTTAAAGTGTTATATCAGAAATATACCAGAAATAGTCAAAAAAATTGGTCAGAAGGTAAGAATAATCACTGCCTTCTAATTTTACTTGCCTTTCTTTTACCCTGCTCTTTAACCATGCTCACATTTTCCCTGTCTATTTTAGCTCCACTAATCCTCACTCTCCTTCACTATCCCCAAGCCCCTGCACCCTCAAACCAAATAACTATCTTCCCCTCTCTCTTACCCCCTACCTCGCCTCATCTGCAGACCTGCTCCTTAACCTCAGACCTCTCCTACTAAAATATAGCTTAAGCCGGTAACTCTCCTTCACCCACCTGCTTTCCCATCTCTCTGCTTCTTCTCACTACTGGTGACATATCCCCCAATCCTGGCACCCCCACCTCATACATCCCACTAATCCCCCCTATACTTCTCACACTAAGAGAAACTACCGCAATGTCTCACACTTAAAATCTGTGCCACTGACCCCCACCCCCCTGCTTCCTCTCTCTGGAGCACTTTGGAATGCCGGCTCCATCTGTAACAAGCTCCACGTGATCCAAGATCTCTTCACTTCCCACAACCTCTCCTTCCTGGGCCTCACTGAGACTGGGCTGATGCCCCCCGACACGGCCTCCTCTGCTGCACTGAGTTACGGTGGCTTCCACTTTACCCACACTCCTCGCTCTGGCAACATTCATGGCGGAGGTGTGGGTTTCCTTCTTTCTAATAAATGCTCCTTCAACCCTATCCAACCCACACCCTCCCTTATCCTCCCATTTTCGAGGTCTACAGGGTCTGCATCTACTCTCCATCTAATCTCCAAATGGCTGTCATATACCGACCACCGGGCTCAGCCACTGCCTTCATAGACCAATTCTCCACCTGGCTTCTACAATTTCTCTCTGCTGACATCCCCACCATCATCATGGGTTACTTTAATATCTCTACTGACATCCGCCAGCCAACAGCCTCCAAACTTCTGTCACTTACTTCATCCTTTGGACTTACTCAGTGGTCCTCCACAGCCATCCACACAGATGGACATACATTAGACCTCATCTTCTCCTGCCTCTGTTTCCTATCTAATCTCACAATCTCTCCCCTCCCCCATCTGTCCACCACATACTCACCTTCTTGTCCCTGTCCTCCTCACCTGCCCCCCATGTCCAGCCACTAGCACATCCTCGCAGAAACCTCGCACACCTAGACATTCACAGACTCTGACTCTCTTCTACCTCTGTCCTCCATATCTTCAGTCCACTACACGGACAGAGACACCGCTTTCTAAAATGCCATCCTCACATCAGCCATAGACTCAGTTGCCCCTCTCACGCATGGCAAATTGCAACAAATCAATAGGCAACCCTGGCGCAACAATCTCACCAAAAATTTTGACAATAATCCAGGTTCGCGGAGCGGCGTTGGAAGAAAACACGCCTACCAGGTGACTTCACTGCTTTCAAACAAGCTACACTTGCCTTCAAAATAGCCCTCACCTCTACTAAACAGACCTATTTCACAAACCTTGTATCTTCATTAACTTACAACCCAAAACAACTGTTCAGCACATTCAACTCTACTCCGCCCATTACTGCCACCTCCAACTCCCTTCGTCTCCGCCGAGGACTTTGACACCTACTTCAAAAATAAGATCGACCAAACAAGGCTAACCTTTACTGTTCCACCACCCCAACCACTCCATATACCAGACCTCTGCCCTTCCCTAATAACCTCCCTCTCCAATATCACTGAAGGAGTGCTTATTCATCTCCTTTACAAATCACACAATACCACCTGTGCACTTGACCCATCCCGTCCCACCTGCTCCCCAACATCACTAACATGTTCATTCCAGCCCTAACCCATCTCTTCAACATATCGCTATCTTCTGATACCATCCCCTCTGCCTTCAAACATGCCATCATCACACCCATCCTCAAAAAACAAACCTTGACCCAACTGCTATGCCCAGCTATCGCCCCATATCACTGCTCCAGTTTGCTTCCCAACTCCTTGAGCAGCATGTCCATGCTCAACTTTTATCCCACCTCCCATCTAACTCTCTCCTTGACAACCTCCAATTTGACTTCCACCCCCACCACACCACTGAAACTGCCCTGACCAAAATTACTAATGACTTACTCAGAGCTAAAGCTAGCAGATAGTTCTCCAACCTTCTCCTCCTCAACCTGTCCTCTGTCTTCATCACAGTCGACCACTGCCTACTGCTACAGATTCTTTCTTCCCTTG
>VIAB01011113.1:16560-26860 GCA_009801035.1 Oophaga pumilio
AAAAATACGGTAATACATTTGTTGCCAGTGCCCCTTTTTTCTTTACCAAACATTTTGGACATAAGTGTGATGTTTAAATGTTATACTTCTCAAACTCTGGTAAAATGTGGAATAAATAGAAATGCCAGGTAGGGTAAACTTGATAGCCAAGGAAAGTGACGTGTGTGTCTCCAATCTTATCAATATGAACAGGTGTGCCGAAACAGACTTGCATAGTTAAATGTCTTGATTTATTGTAATTTATTTTTTTTTTTTGTTAAGCAAATTAAATCTTCCTGCCCAAAATGAGTGACGCAACAACAAATGTCAGGTAGCTAAATGGCTTCCAAATATAACGACCCACAGTGAGCAGTCCAAAAAGATGTGGCTCATGGCTTGTCAGTCCCCTTAGTTGGGAAGCGCACATTCTCAATAGTGGGGTAAAAGTAGGACTGATGGGACACTGCCATCTTAGTGGTTCAAGAATGAAAAAAAATTGTCTAATTAAATTCATAAGTGGCTGAATAAGGTGCCATGCTGGAGTAAATGACTGATCAATGATTTCGGTCGCACAAACATTGCAGCTCCTGCTTGTTTCCGATCTTTATCTCGCTGTATCAGTTGAATATATGAATTATTATTCACAGAATAGCACTCCCATTTTCTATGTTCAGTGCTTCAGAATCCACTGGACTCTGATTAAGGCCTCCTCTCCCTAGGGCAGTGTTCTCCAACTTCAGTCCTCAAGAATCTCCCAACAGATCATGTTTTCTTCTGTATTTCCCAGGTGTAATACAAAGGAAATCCTGAAAACATGATCTGTTTGTGGCTCTTGTTGACAAAGCTGCTCTAGACTGTAAAAGCCTAAAATGGCCTCTGCTATCCCTGCCCTCATCTTTTATAGTGTCTTTGATAGTCTGCACCTGATTGGTTGTTAGATGATGCGATGGCTGCAAGTCATTGTGGAGTTGGTCACTCCTGACATCATTCGACCACACTTTCTTGTCCATGCATTCTTCTGCAACGCGTGAAATGGTGCCCGATATTTTCTATACGATTCATGCAGTTGATGGGACCTGCGATTTAATACATATAGACCCGAATCATTAATATTGGCTTTGTCGTTGCCAGCCTTGGTCAGGGCCACATGCTTATTAATGAATCAGGTGTGTTTTAAAAGCGGCGTATGGTATGCCACAGCTCGTCACCAATTGGACAAGCGGGTGTCTCCATTTTGGAGAAGCTGGCCGAAACTTGCATGAAAATGTGAAAAGTAGCACAATTTGTGCTCAATCTCACTGTGTAAATTTCATCTATTGCGTTTCGAATTATGCTACTGTGCAATCGTGGCTGGCGCCATTTTGAGGAATAAATTTTTATTTCTCAAGCAAATTATATCACACAAATATGGATATTATAGATGCCATCATGCTACAGCGCAGGCGCCAGCACCTGCGTGATGAATGTTCTTTTTTTTTTCTTTTTCAAACCATAACACAGTATGTAAAATAGGGGGCAGATAAGTGAGGGATCAGTGACCTGTCATAAGCCATACCGATGAATGTGTAAGTGAAGCACCACATGAAGACCAACCCCCCTCTCCCCGCACAATACTGCTGACAGGTTTCCTTTAAGAGTGTTTTATGAACAGTTTTGATGAATCAGGGCCATAGACTTTGATAGGTTTGGTTCTATAGTATCAGCAGAAGATGCATCTATTTTAAGGGGGCTGCCTGGCCTTAGGGTACAGGTTTGCAGTCGCTCTGTGACTGCAGACTTGTGAATCCTCACAGCACTGCACGCCGGGATCTGACACTCAATGTGTACTTCCTCCGGCCACATTCCAACTAGATGTGTCTGGCCTCTCTAAATACACTTGCTGTGAGAGAGGCCACTCACGTCTTGTCAGCATGTAACCGCATATATGCAAATTGCATATTCGCAGTCACATGCCAGCACCACAGAATCCTCACCCCTTAAGCTTTTTACACACAGGGATACCTATACTTTATGTAATTGCTTTTACAGCTTTTCTATTTTGCTTTAATAAATTCCTTTTTGATGCCAAATAAAGAAAAAAAAAAAAGGTCACCACTCACGATCGTGCTCTAAACAAAGCTCACAGAAACCTCTTGACATTAAGGTACATTTATAAAGGCATTTGTTGGGAACATGAACGTGAAGCTTCACATTTATAAGGCAAAAGGACAATTGCCTTCTATATGGATTCTAGGACTTCTCTCTTCTTCCAGATCTAGAGATTCTTGTATTCCGCCACTTCTGGACACAGGGCTTACTGAAAATATGTACACTCACAAACATAACAATATACTTTTGGTTTTAACTCTTTCGGGAATGGCTTTTTTTTCGCTTTGATTTTGTCCACACCTTCTTCTTAGAGCTATAACTTTTTATTTTCCTGCCGACATAGCCCCATGAGGGCTTGTTTCTTTTTCTGCAGGATGTGTTGTAGTTTTGAGTGATACCATTTATTTTAATGTATTTTATATTTTAAACTTAAAGAACCCCAGGAACAAAATTAAAAGTAAGCTGCAATTGTAAAAAGTGTGGCAATTCCACTGTGCTTTTTCTTCTTTTCCTTGCTGTAAGAATGGCCTGTCAACAAGATCTTCCAGGTCTGGCAATACCAGACATGTATAGTGATTATAGTAATGAAAAAACTCTAAAATTTACTAAGACTTTTTTTTTCCAAAAATATACAGTGGAATGTAAAAGTTTGGGCATCCCTGCTCAAAATTACTGTTTTTGTGAACAGTTAAGCAAGTTGAAGATTAACTGATCTACTGATCTCTAAAAGGCCTAAAATTAAAGATGAGGCTTCCTTTGTATTTTAGGCAAAAACCAAATGTTTTCATCTTTTACATTTACAAAAAGGAAATTGGGGCGAGACAAAGGTTTGGGCACTCTGCATGGTTAGTACCTAGTAGCACCCCCTTTTGAAAGAATCACAGCTTGTAAACGCTTTTTGTAGCCAGACAAGAGTCTTTCAATTCTTGTTTGAGGGATTTTCATCCATTCTTCCTTGGAAAATTCGTCCAGTTCTGTGAGATTCCTGGGTCGTCTTGCATGCACTGCTGTTTTGAGGTCTAGCCACAGATTTTCAACTTTTTTGGGTCTTTCAGACCTTATCTTGACTTCCACGGTTCCTGTTAACGACCATTTTCTTAATTGCATTTCAAACTGAGGAAAGGGCAACTTGAAAACGCTTTGCTAGCTCAGCTTAGTCTTCTCCTGCTTTGTGGGCCTCCACCATTTTCAGAGTGGTAGGCAGCTGCTTAGAAGAACCCATAGCTTCTGTTTTTTGTTGCAAGGTTAGAGGAGGCTGGGTTTTTACAAAGCTGCGAAATTGGCATCACCTGGCCTTGCCTACAATGATGTCGAACAAGCTATAACTCTAGCAGGCTAATTAAGCTTTGAAACCTTGTTCAAAGTTATTTGAGCACACAAATCTCAAAGGGTGCTCAAACTTTTGCATCGGCCCATTGTCCTTTTTGTGATTTTTAAAATGTTTTTTTTTGCCTAAAATACAAAGATGTGATATCTTTAGCTTTAGCCCTTTTAGAGATCATTTCATCTTCAACTTGTTTAACTGTTCACAATAACAGTAATTTTGACCAAGGCCAAGTAGGCCCAAACTTTTACATGCCACTGTATGTTTCTTCTGACGCCCGTAACTCTTTTGTTTTTCCGTGGATCTTTGTAGAGGTTAGCTTTTTGCTTGCTGATCTGTAGTTTTCATTGATGCCCATTTTAAGTACCGTACCCGTACATAAGACATTTTAATGTTTTATGCCATTTTTTGGGGGGAGGGGGTACTGCGGTGACTGAAATGTGTAAATCTGGTGTTTTTTTTTTTTCCTCAGGGTTAAATGTATGTTTTATATTTGGTAGACCGGACTTTTATGGACATGGAGAAACCAAATATACTATTTTTTGTTAAATTGATTTTGAAGAGGGGAGTGATTTAAACTTTTTTTTTTTTTTTTTAAATCTTTTCATTAACATGAACTCTCTTTATCTCCTTTGAACCTCAATCTATAGCTGAACCTTAGAGATGTCCGATGGGTTCGCTGGCATACAGGTGCCTGTCATACCAACGAGGGGCTGGTGGGCGCAAATGTGTGTGGGCTGGCGAACATTCGTTTTTAAATGCTGCTGTCAGTAATTGGCGGCATTTAAATATTTAAACAGCAGTGATTGTGGCTAGTGCTGATCACTACTGTAGGCAGATGCTAGCTATGTGTTACAGTTGGCATTTTCCCCTGTGTGGAGCAGGCACCACTCCTGAACCCGAGCCACACATGTGCATCATGACCATGATGAACTGTGAATGGCAGGGTGTGTGAAAGGGTTAATTCTCCCATGCTTCAGTCGCCCTGCTGCGTCTCTACAATATACAGAAGCTCACAAATCTAAAAGTACAGTAATTTTACTGGCTATTTTAATATTTCAGTATGAAAGGTGGAAAAATGACCTTTTTCATCTGATTTAGCTTTTAGGAAGAAATTATTTGCACTGGTACTATGCTAAAGATGCAATAACGCTGAAATGAGACACTAAATAGGAGCAATAAAAATATATATTGGATATATAGGTAGACAAGAATTTCTCTAAATTACACATGGTCGCTCTCTCTTCCCCAAAAGGAAGTTATGTAATATCCAAGCGTGTCAATCTCCTCTAAATATGCCATTTTTTTATATACTGTACAGTGCCAAGAAGCAGACTGCGATTTCAGAGCTCATGAGAAGCTGGTACAATTTCACTGGAAAAATGTAAGTTGCGTGTTAGTTTAAATCTTTTTGCTACTCTCTATCCTGGTCCGTGGTCCAGTTCAGTCCCAGGGTAGTTCAAATCTTTTTGCTGATCTTTGTCATGAGCTTTTTGTGTAAACTTTATATTTCTGGATCCAACATATTATAGTATCTGCGACTTTTAAACTGTTTTAAATACAGTTTAGGGGAATTTGAGACAACCTTAATTTTTTTTAAAGTGCATCTGTCACCAGATGTCACATTATCAACTACGTGCATTATTAAATAGATCTCTTGGACCTGATTTAAAAATAATGCATTTACTTGTGACATTCCGTATCAGAATGGCTGTATAATGCTGTATGCACATTTACCCTAATTTGACAACCTAGTCTGACAGCTCCTCAATGTCCCTCTTCCCTGCTGAGAACCCACATTGCTAAATACAAACTGCAGCTATTATTCAGGCTGGGTTGCTGGAAACTGAATACTGTTGGACTCATCAGCTGTATCATTCTCTAGCTGGACTCAATAGTGGGGTCATACGGCCATGATGTGGATTTTAAGTCTCATCACGTCTGTCTGTTTCCCCTTATCTCCGCCATTAAATAAAGAACAACAATATGGCCTCCAAGTGATTTGTAATTTGCTGCTTACTAATTTAATTGTAAGATCAAATATACTTTTCAAAAAGGGGACCGCAAACTCAGACATTTATGTCCACAAGATGTACCATAAGTGTCTGATATTTGTTTGCTTCGTGCCTGTAGCCAGGTTTGTGTCTGAAGTGCTCCCTGCACCGCTCAAGTTGATTGTAGGGTCTCTGCCATGTATGTACTTAATGACAGACCCGTCGATCACCTGTAGCAGCCGGCTAGGGATGGATCTTCAAACTATATTTTCTCTGAAAAAACGATTTTTTTCAGATAAATAAGTTCCTGGCTGTAGTCATGCTGCCTGTGGTTTGGGTAGCATGATTGCACTGACTGGTGTGTTGGTTGTATTTGCGTATCCAATATAAAACCACTTATTATACTTCTCTATTCCAGATGCATGGACCTGGAGCCAAGAGAATAAAGCTAGACACACCAGACGAAATCCGTAAATGGAGGGAAGAGAGACGAAAGTAAGTGTCTTCGTTACTGTTTCTTCCTACTACCGAGCATTGTATGCCAGGATGGAAATATCAACACTGATTTGCTCCCGCAGTGTATCACTGCGCTGCTGTGAGAGTTCACCGGAGTTAATCAGCTCTGGTGCTCTCACTTACAGCACCGCTGTGTGAGAACCGGAGCCGATCAGCTGATGAACTCTGGTGAACTCTCACGGCAGCGCAGTGGTACAGTGCAGGAGCGATTACCTCCTGTCAGTGTATCGCCAGGTAGAGCAGTCACATCTCCCGATGTGACTGTTCTACACGTGAGATTGCCGTGAGACACTCAGTATTAAACGGACTACGGCGGACAGGGAGTATGTTGGGTTATTATTTTTGATTGCTTGCAGACGCAGACATTGGGGATTAGGTGTTCAGTGAGTATGTACTTTGTATGTGAATATGTATGGAGTTATGTACATTTTTTTTTTACAATTGAACACCGGCACCGGCTGATGAGACTATTCTCCCATCATCAGCTCATGCTGTCTGTTATATGTTACAGCAGACATAGCCAGATGGGAGTAGTAGTCCCATCAGAAGACCCCTAAGTACAATGACTATGGGCTGTTCGTCGCATGGGTACACACACCCGAAGACAGACACAGATGCACGTATTCTCCGCCAACACTCTTCCTCCTTCTGACATCATTTTCTTTGACAATTCACAGCGTTTTTGGCAGCAAATCTGCAGCAAATACGCAAACCTTTTTACACCTGCTTTTTTGCTGCAGATATTTGACTGACTCAATTGAAGTCAATGAGTCAAAAACTCTGCAGAAACGCAGAAAGAATTGACATGCTGCAGAAAATAAAACACTGCAAATACGGACGGAAATTTACTGATCATGTGCACAACACTTCAGGATTGTCATTGAATTACCATGCTTTAGTATTCCATTGCGTTTTTGGAACATTTACGCTTGTAAAAAAAAAAGTTGCAAAAACGCATTGTGTGCACATAGCCTTATACTAAGGGCAGGTAACTCGCATTATCAATACCACTCCAGCACTGAGGTAAAACAAAAACCCTGGAGTGGTGCTTTATTCTTTGACATCTGCCACTTCCTTACAATGTATGTCTTTATGCTACTAGTAGAATATAGGAAAAGGCCTTCAGCAACAAGACAATGTATAGCCTTAACACCAAGTACGGTATACCGCAGCTCTAGAAAATCGGAGTGTCCCAGTATGTATAGTAAATTCTTTCCTTTGCTTAGTTTTGAGCTTTTCAACATTGTGTCAACCTGATGATTTTCTTTTCTTTTGAGCACTGTCACAACTTTCAGTTAGCGAACGATGGGGATAGGAGCGAGCCGTGCAGCAGATGTACTTGGCTTACAAGGGATAGCCCACGCGCCATCCTTAGTACATTGGTAGTGACAAGTTTGCGCTGAATGATTATAAAAGGTGTTGTAGGTGTTGTCATTCAGATTTTTCCTCTAACACATAAAGAATCAGTTTGGCTTTCAAAATATAATGACTGGCTGTCAGTAGTCCGACAGCAGCAACATTCGATGCGCGCAGTCTGCAAAACCCGAGCAGATGGAAGCAGCAGGTAGTGTGAACATGGGCCAGAGTACTGCTGGGGGCATCAGACTGTAGCGCGGAGCTGTCAGCTCACTTTCATCATTGCCGGTGGCTCATTGAATAAGTTGGCAAACAAAATCTGAAAGATGATATTGTGTCGACATAGGTGGGCGTAATTTCAAAGTTTCTCTTAATACCTTAAGAGTCTTTACCTGGTGGGATGGATGCAATCAAGCACCCTGCTATGGATATGTAGCAGGGCTACAGGTGTGTTGAAAGACCAAAACGATTTGTGATAGTTTACAAATTGCTTATATAATAGGGAGAAATGTATTTTTGTATTCATGAGTCTTTTTACAGTAAAAGCAATGTAATCTACTTTTGCCGAAATGAGCAATTAAATGTTTGTTCTCAAATGTAACTTATTTGTTTAGACACCATATCTCCACTTTAATACTTGAACCTTTTGCAGTTCTACTGAATAGTGGGCTTGGTCCTGTTAAAAAGTATCTTTGGGCACATAGGATACAGTTGGAGATGGTGAGAGCTGGCAGAAGTCCCAGGGATCATGCTCCTGGTGCCACATGCTAACAACCCCACTGCACGGTTCCTTTTTTTTTAGTTCTCCTACCAAGTATTGTTGAAAAGAGGTTTTATTACTTGAAACCCTATCATAGCCAGCAAGATGAATGTTTAGTGACCGGATAATCTCTTCATGGGATGTCTGATGATTGACAAGTGATTATTATTCATGACCTAACATACATATGTTTTTAATGGTATTATCTTAATTAAAGTCCTTATTTGTGCACTACTCCTATTACATTAGGTGCACACTCCTAAATTCAAACAGCGATCATACGTATCCCAGGCGAAGATTTAACAATTAGGATAAGGGAGTGACTCAATTGAAATACAAATTTAAAATACGGTGGTTTGTATTTTATTAAGTAGTAAGAAATGCAAAATTAAAATTCAAGAAAGGTGCAAGAAAGAAAGGAGGGATGAGGGGCTCATAATAATAATTGCTATATAGTAAACAGCTTTGTGTCATAATTAGAATAATATCCAGTAAACAATGCTAAATTGAGAAAAAGTTCAGCAGTCCTTAGAATCTCAGTGCTATCTAGAATATTAGTGCCAATATATTTATATTAATGACATTTGAACTGAGGTAGGTCCAATTTATAATAAAAGTCTAAATCCTTCATGTGATCCTTTGTTGTGGGAATCAGTCTAAAAAGAATCAAGATTCAATCAGACAACAAAACTGACTCTTAAAGCTAGTGTCAACTGCCACAAAGGCTGAGATGTATGAATATGGCATTCAGTATCACCTTGCTAAATTAGCATAACAGGAGGGACCCACCTGTGGTGCAGGCTGTATAAGTAAAGACAACATGGAGCTTAGTGCAAACGACCTACACGGTATTTAGCATAAAGTTTAGAGCTATGAAAGGTGTCAAACCAAGACTCCTAGCAGTGCATAGTTGGCAAAGTGCATAAACTGTAAGTGGAGTAAGGCAATAAGAGTTGGCACAAAGTTTTTATCTGGATCCGAATAGCATGTAATTGATGCAGATGAGTCCCGTCCCTCTGCCTCAACGCGCATGTTTCGCCCAGCTTTTTCGTGCCATTGTCTCCAAGAGAATTAAAATAAAAAACAAACATATCCCTCACCTCTCCGTCGTTCTGACCCATGCTGTAATCAATGTATGGGGGATAAACCGTTATCAACCTGGACGGTGCCAAGATGTAACCGTCCAGACTGAGAACCACTGGTGAATGAGCTGCTGTGAGCGCAGCCTTAGTGACTAGCAGTGACGTCACTCAGGCTGCGTTCCCAGCCGAGCTGAACTGCAGTGACCTCGGTGAGATCCCCACTAGCGCCGTGAGAAAGTCTCATCTACTAAAAGCACTGCGGTTCTCTGACTGGCGGGGATGGTTTCACCTCCGATTAGAAGTGGTGTTTGCCGTGCTGTCATGCATATGACAGCATGTCAAACACTGTATTGTCGGGGTTCCCCATTCAAGTGAATGGGGTTCGAGACCGCTGCACAGTGTCTCTGCTGGATGACAGGCTGTATGAACGCATCATGCAACCATGCAGCCTGCCATCTAGAGCTAGCAGAGGCCAGACTTTTCTGCATCAAATGCGCTGCAAAAAAGTCAACCTGTTTGCATTTTTTTTTTTACCATCCATTCAAGTCAATGGGTGAAAAACGCTGAAAGAACTGACATGTTCTATGTCAAAAAAACACTGCAAAGCACAAAATCCTGATGACAAAAAACAATGTGTGCGTGAGATTTCTGAAATCTCATAGGCTTTGCTGGTACTGTAAAAAGCTGCTGAATATTAGCATAAAAAAAGCAGCAAAAACGCCCAGTGTGAACATACCCTAACTGAATCCTGGAATTTCTTATTTTTCCTTCCTTCTCGAAATAATACAGCGTGATTGTTATCTAAGTCACAACTAAACTAATAGCAAAGTGAGACACTTAGAAGTAATTAACTGTCTCCCTGCAGTGCGGATGTAATTCAATGTCCACATTAAAATAAATGCACAATACAAGTTTGTGTGTTAGGCCAAGAGAACTGGATCAGTTATGGTAATGACACTCCAATCAAACTGTTCAGAGTATGATCACAATGTCGGCTTTGTGTGATCCGATGCTCTCGGGTGAGAGAATTGTAGCACCAGGTGAGAAGATGGAGAACAAAATGTATTATTTAATATTTTTAGAGCATCATTGATTCCATGCTGTTGTACATGAGGGGGTTATATACAAAATACAAATTTCAGCAGCAGATTGGAAGGATGGGAGACACACTAGTCATTACTAGTGGGTAGGCGGAGCCCAC
>VIAB01011115.1:42895-58435 GCA_009801035.1 Oophaga pumilio
AGCCTCTGCTCAGAACTCATCCCAAGCCCACTCACAACAGTATAGCATCACTAATTCCGACTAACATTAATAATCTCCTTAAAAAAATCTCTTCAGACACCTCTAGGTTTAGACTTCTTGATCTATCTTTAATGGGTAAGATTTTGGTGGTTAAATCTTTCATTCTACCGAAAATTCTGTACTTATTTAGAACACTTCCCCTATACATTCGTGTTTCTTTTATTATTAAAATCCAAAATCTTATAAAATCTTTTATTTGGGAAGTGAAAAGGACAAGAATCTCTACCGATATTCTTTTTACAAGAAGATGCAATAGAGGCCTTGAACTCCCTAATGTTTGGTCCTATTTTCAGGCTACGCTTATTAGACATAGTCAACATTGGTTAAGGGAGGATGTTAATCCAGCATGGATCTATTTGGAGTTAGCCCATAACAAAAACAACTCTTTGCAAGATCTTTTATTAAAACACCTTCTTAATTCTTCTTTAAGGGATCATTCTCATCCAATCTTCAATCCTGTTATTTTTGCGTTGAAAGTTCTTACGAAACCCACAAAGAAATATGACAGAATAACACATGCTAAGAGCTTTCCTCTTTCATTATTAGCTACAATTTTTAAATTCACATTACCTAAATGCTAGTTGGATGCCAAAATAAAGAAAGTTGGTGATGTATATAATGGGGAGGATTTTGTTTCATTTAGTGAACTTAAAAATAGGTTTAATCTGTGTTCATCAGAGTTTATTTCTTATACTATTTTGAAAGAGAACATTCAAAAACTAATACATAGCAGGGCAGCTAATTTAAACATTATCTCATTACTTTTTGGTAGTCCTCAGCATAAAACTTTATGGAGTCTCAAAAGTATAACTATTTCAACAAAGATACAGAGTTGACAAAGAATACTTATATCAAACGGTGGGAATCTGATTTCAATATCTCCCTTTCGGAGGAAGAATGGGAGCATGCTATCAAACACTCCTACAACTCAAACATATCTATGTCTTTACAGGAGTCCTTCTACAAAATTCTGCTGAGATGGTACTATGTACCAACGCGATTAGCTCACATCAGTAAGGATAATTCTCCTCTCTGCTGAAGGAGTTGTGGTTTACCTGGAAACCTATTCCATATATTTTGGAGTTGTCATAAAATAAGGAATCTGTGGAAGGAGGTTATACAACATATTAAAGGGAATCTGTCACTCCATTTTTGTGATATCAGTTAAAGATATCACTGAATTGTGCGTCCCATAGGTAATCTATTGGTACCTATCATATCCCCTGACACCCCAGCTTTAATGTCAAAATACCTTTGTATACTTCGTTTTTCAGTATGCAAATACATGCGATCCGGTCCGAAGGCCAGTGTTTACTCTCATTCCCCCACCGCCTCCTGTCTTTCCCTACGCACTTCTTTTCTTCTTGTTAGTGCGTTCACGTACGGTTTCCATGATTTTGCTTTTAAAATGCCCCTCGCACGTGCGCAGTGTGCTTTGCCCAATAGTGGGTAAAGCATAAAAATCAGTACTGCGCATGCGCCAGTGGATGACTTTCGGGGCATAGAAAGGGATGCAAAATACTGGCGCATGCGCAGAACTGATTTTCTACTTTGCCCAGTGTTGGGCAAAAAACACTGCGCACGCACGAGGGCACTTTTCAACGCGCAAGCGCTGAAACAGTACGCCTTCTGTGATATTCACAGATGAAGATACGTCCCACAAGCCGAGCAACGGTGGGGGGGAATGAGAGTAAACGTCGCCCATCGGACCGGACCGGACCGCATGTATTTTCATACTGAGAAACAAAGTTTACAAAGGTATTTTGACATCAAAGCTGGGGTGTCAAGGGGATATGATAGGTACCAATAGATTACCTATGGGACGCTCAATTCAGTGATATCTTTAACTGATATCACAAAACTGGGGTGACAGATTCCCTTTAAAGCTTTAACTAATAGTAATATCAAAATTACTCCCCAGATGGCATTACTTTCTTTGAATCTCGAAAGTTTTGACCCTTCCATAAAACCAGTTATTATATATATTTTTCTGGTAACTAAGAAATGGTTGGCTTCTTGGTGGAAGAAGTTAGAGATACTGAAATTTTCAGATATTCTAGACAGTTTACGCCAACACAGCCATTTGGAAAACAAGTTTGCTATTAATAACAACTTTCTTAATAAATATCATAATAAGTGGCATGAGTGGAATTTGATGTTTTTAGAAGACTAATGTTAGGATGATTGGGTTCTGAGATATTCTTCCAGTTGATAGGTTGGGCTCGTTAAATATGTAATATTTATTCATGTAATTGTTTCATTTTTAGGTTACTAAATTTTAACCTCAATTTTTTTTTCTTTTTCTCTTCCTGTAAAATATTTATCTAATCTGACTAGATGTTCTTTTCTGTATTACTACTTGAAATTGTGTAATATGGGTTCTCTAATTATTTCCTTTAAGTCTTTTCCCTTTTATGTCCCTTCCTTCCCAAATCCCAAAGAAAATTTAAAATGTAATAAAGATTATTTGAAACAAAAAAGCATTCATTGCTGTACAAAAACACATGCAAAAATGCATATAAAAAAGCATACAAAAACGTGCGTTTTTTCCACAGCGTTTTTCCTGCCAAGAGATACAGAAACCTTGCAGAAACTTCTGCAAGCAAATACTCAACGTGCGCGCACATAGCCTTAGACTATATTTTACAACAGTGATGCACATGAAAGTTACGTTTGTGTGGTTTGTACTTGCTTAGACAGGTGAGGAGTGGCATCATGGCCGCTCTGGATATACCATATGGAATCCGATGCTGCATATTCATTCTGTGTATATCAGATGTTAACATTTCATTTCTCTATCTGCAGGGGATGATATCGACATGCAGGAAGCAACCTCATGGATGTAACTATGCGACCACAACTCAAGTGCTTCACGTCACTAGCGCTTAAGATGGTAGAATGTGGAAGCGGCACAGTTAGGACCATTGCTTATTACTCAGACTCTTTTAGTATAAATGGACATCTGTCAGCCTAAACAGAGTGGTGGTCTTAGATTGCACCTCATTGTAGCCCATGTATATCATTGGGTCAAAGAATAATTAAAGTGTGGCACAAACGACACCTTTCATGATGCGGAAGGCAAGGATCAGCGAGTACCTCTACACTCCGCGTGCACAGCTCCTACTGGTTAATTCTGTAACTTGCGGCCTTGAAATATGTCTGGCAGCGGGGGTCACATTTGTACCACCTCTACTTCTTGAAGCTGGAGTGGAGGAAAAATTCATGACTATGGTGCTAGGTAGGTAACTATGCAAACTGGTGAGTGTAGCTGGAATCCTACCCTTTAATAACCGACTTACTGTATGTCCTGGCTATCTGGAATGGAACACGGAGCTAAGCTCTCTATTTTTTGGACCTAAGTGATGCTTTAGTTTTACATTTTAATTGTAGACATCTGATGCAGAGCGACAAATCTGCATCATTTGAATTATACCCAGCCACAGTATTAGAATAAAACATTGGGAGGAAATGTATCAAGATCAGCATTTTCTAGTCTGATTTTAGTAAAAATCCATTTTACATATAGTGAACCTGTCATGTTAAAAATGGCAGTATGATATAGAGCAGGAGGAGCCAATCAGATTGATATATAGGTTCATTGGAAACATTTCTTCATTGAAATCCCTGGGGTGTGTATGCAGGCGTCCTAGTCAGTGATGGACAGTCTTCCCTGTATGACTGTGCATGCAGAGATATCTGTCAATCACCAGTAGGACCGCCCACTGGACTCATAGGCATACATAATACAAACACCACAGATTTTAATAAATAAAAGTTCCCTTTAATATGTACCAAATTTATTAAGATGCTCATTTTTGACATGTCTGTGCGATACAATATGAACCCTACTTTCTGGCATTACTTTTAGTAAATCTGATGAGCCTCCTCCTGCTAAGAACTGCTCACTTTATAGAAAAGTGACAGGGCTGTGACAAAAGGGAAAAAGTTGCTAAATGTTTGCTTAAATACGTTTTTTCATTTTTCAAAAAAATGGCGTAAAGCCCACTATAAATTGGTCTACTGCTCAAAAAGTCACATTGGTTTGTAGAACAGCGCTGAAATAGATACAAGTTATGTCTTAAGTGATATTTTTATTAAAGGGAATTTGTCAGCAGGTTTTTCTATGTAATTTGAAGACAGCAGGAAATAGGGGCTGAAACACAGATTTCAATGATGTGTCAGTTTTTTGGCTGTGTGCGGTGATTTACCTACAATTAAGGTTTTATAACCTGGGAATTATCACTGTCGGACTAGGTCTCACACACCTCCTGGTCTGTCTCCGCCCCCTCATCTGATAAGCAGCTCACTGTCAATGGACTATGTACATAGAGAGCCTGGTATGTGCCGGGTTAGCTTTCTCAGCTCTGCTACATGCTGCAACTAAGAACACTGATTGTGTCACAACTGCTGCACCTGAAAAAACTATGTGATACATCAATGGAATCAGGCTTACTTGCCCTATATTATGCTACTATCAGATTAAATAGCAAAAACAACTGCTCACATATTCCCATTAAAGCATCACTACAGCATTTTTTTAAAAATTTTTAGTGCTGGAGTGGTGCCACTAATGTAAATTCTTTGGCCCTACTAATATACTCACCATTCACTGGAGTGGTACTTTAACATTTATTATTTTCCAGAATTATGCAGTTTGTGTTGAAGAAGCAATATTTCAAGTAAAAAAAAAATTGACATGTCATTAGCGAATAGAACATGAAACAATGTTTCGCTCTGGCTTCCCTGGTAGTGCACCAATTAAGGCTTCAGTGCTTCCTAGGCAGTTTGAACACCCCTTCTTTAGTATACAATCAGGGAGACCACACCAAAAATGTATTCATGTCCTGTTCTCTAACTACATGCCCGATGAACAAGCTTTTTTTTTTACCTGAAATACTGCTTCTTTAACATTAATTATCATTTTCTGTTTTTGGCAGAACCCAGGGAGTAAAATAAGTGCAAAAACTGGCCACTTTTGATCTAGTGACAAGTCCTCTTTAAGTAATATATTTTCTTAAATAAGTGGGGTTTGCAGTTTTGAACTAGTAGTATCTTTTAGATTAAGTCTTGTTTTCTTAATGTCGGCATTAACAACAATTTTCTTCTACTTCTAGGAATCGGTCCCATTCTTGGTCTCCTAGTTGTACACCTAATAGGTTCTGCCAGCGACCGTTGGAGTGGCAGATTTGGCCGTCGGCGGCCCTTCATCTGGCTTTTAAGCTTTGGAGTAATGCTGAGCCTTATTATTATTCCTTATGCCAAACATTTAGCCAGTTGGGCAGGTCACCACCAAGCTGGCTTGGAGGTGTTCTTCCTTATATTGGGCATTGGGCTGTTGGACTCCTGCGCACAGGTTTGTTTCACTCCCCTAGAAGCGCTGCTCTCTGATCTGTTCCCAGAAGGAGAAGCCTGCAGAAAAGCCTTCTCAATGTTTGCCTTAATGGTTGGACTAGGAGCATGCATTGGACACTTATTGCCTTCCATGGACTGGAGTGGCAGCTGGTTGGCACAACTGTTAGGAGGCCAAATACAGTGCCTTTTCACACTCCTACTTATTATATTTTCTGGATGTACCTTTTGCACGTTCTTTGTTTCAGAAGAGGTCAGAATCAATACCGGACAGTTGGAGATATGTTTAGAACCAGCAGGCAAGAGATGGACTTGTGTAAGGACATGTCAGCTTTGGTCTCTACCACACAGGGTCTGGCGTATGGCCTTGGCACTGCGAAGTACATGTGCTTTGGTATCACGATTCAGAACGTTTTGTTACAGAGTTCCTGTCACTCTGTGGCGCTTGTTTGTAGCCCAGCTGTGCTCTTGGATGGGTCTTATGACCTTCACTCTCTTTTACACGGACTTCGTTGGAGAAGGGCTTTATCATGGCGTGCCAATTGCAGAGCCAGGGACTGATGCTAGACTTCGATATGATGAAGGTCAGTTACAGTGTACATGTGAGATTATACATTGATGGTATGTTTTTAGGTGTTTTCCATAAAATGCTTATTTTTCATTTTTCCTTTCTAAGGAGTCAGGATGGGAAGCATGGGCCTGTTCCTCCAGTCGGTGACATCAATAGTAATTTCGTTCTCCATGGATTACCTGGTGAAGAAATTTGGAACGCGACTTGTTTACTTGCTTGCAGTTTCCTGCCTCCCAATCGCTGCACTAATTACTTGCTTTTCCAATAATGTAGCGATGGTCACCGCATCAGCTGCTATGACCGGCATCACATTTTCTGTACTGGAAATTCTGCCATACACCCTTACCTCACTGTATCATCAGAACCGACAGGTAGGTTATTACACTGGTGAAGTCACTGTAGTATTTTATAGATCGGGGACAGATGAGCCTATGTATGCAAAATTATCCATTTTTGATCCAGAAAAAAGGCGATGATGTATCATATTTATCATATGCCATCCGTATGGCCTTGTTTTTAACATCCATATAAATTTAATAAACAATAATAGACCAAGTACAGTTTTATATGTTAATAATTACAATGGATCCATAAATAAATGGATGGTAACCTGTATGTGATCCGTTTTTTGCTCATCTATTGACTTATAATGGGCAAGTCAGATCAATGCTGAAGTGCATGCCAGCGGTGTGCAGTCGGGAGTCAGGGAAATTGAGGAGTCGGCGGTTTGGCTTACCGACTCCACAGCCCTGGTGCCTGCTGTGATTTTTTTTTTTACACTCGATCCATTGGTCTGTGTTTCAAACTTGTGAACCACCTTTTTGTGACTTGCAGTGCTATCTGTATGTTACTAGCACACAGGCCGGTTATATCCTCATCTTAAAAAGCCTTAGATCAACCTTTTGCTGAAGTATGATGGAGCCAGTTTTCTTACAAACGTCCACGTATCATCAGTTGCTTTTCCCGATCTAGGAGCCATATAAACTTTTGCATACAAAGTCAGGCCAGAAACAGCCATGAGACATGCAGCCGCGGGGACTCAAATATATTTTTTGAGAACGTGGAAGACACTCGGTTAGCTCACGAGCATGCTCGAATAACACCTTATACAGCACGCTCGCTCATCACGACTATCTAGCCAATAAGATAAGTCAGAACTGGTGAAAGAATCCCCTACTTCCAATAATATTGTTTTTCTTCATTCTCTTGTTGATAGCATTTCTTCATTTTCTTGTCTCTTTATCTATTTTCTCCCTTCTGAATGGTTCTTCTTTTCTCCTATCCTGCTTACCTTGGATGACCATCTGCTCGTGGACTACAGAAAAGGTTTCTTTTGTTCTGTAAGTTTTCCCATATCTTGCAGAGAAAGCTCAGTCATGTTACATAGTCTGGATACTTATCCCGTTTCACTACTAGTAACGCTGACCGGACACATTCGGTAGTTTGAGAAAATTGCTCCCCCATCTTCATCCTGTCCCTTAGTGATTGACAGGCTGCTGTGTGTGCAGATCACTGCAGGGAGAGGTGGGGATGGGAGAATATTAGGCTGATAGATCCGCTTTTATATATGCTTATTATACTGTTTCTTTCCATAAAAAAATTATTTTAATATAATCTTGAATTGTTTATTTCTTTAACAGGTGTTTCTCCCAAAGTATAAGGACATGGCTGAGCATGAGACACCTGAAAAAGAGCGAAAGCCTGGATTCATCAAAGAGGCACTAAATAATAATGGGGTTCCACTGTTCTCCTCACATTCCCCATCTATGTGTATTGGTCCTTCTTGTGACAACCCAGTGATGATTGGAGAACCTACTAACCCAAACAATGGGATATGTTTGGACATAGCCGTACTAGACAGTGCCTGTCTGTTGTCTCAGGTGGTCCCGTCCCTTGTTATGGGCTTCATTGTACAAATGACGCAAACAGTCACGGCTTATTTTGCGTTCGCTGCGGTTTTTGGTTTGGTAGCTATATACTTCTCCAACAAAGTTGTCTTTGACAAAAGTGAAATGGTGAAGATTACCCCTCTGTAGGGTCATGCACATTGTAATGTTGGATAACTGGTAAATTATTTATTCATTAAAATAAACCACTGTATTTTCCAATGTAAATTTATTTCACCAATTACACCAGTTTGAAACCCGCCACTGTTTTATTGGCTGGCATTGTTTATAGGGATTACTTGACCTTTGTTTATTTGCTTAGCTACTTTTGGAAATGTCCTTCTCTCTACTCTTTTGTGATTTCCAATTTTTTAGTCTCAAGTACATTAATGGGAATCGGTCGCCAGGTTTTTGCCACTTTATATGAGAACAGCATAACGTAGAGACAAAGACCCTGATTCCAGCGATGTGTCACTTACTGGGTTTCTTTCTGTAGTTTTGATAAAATCAGTGAATTGTCAGCAGGAGATTATGATTAAAGGACTAGTAAACCTGCTGCTATGTAGTCCTTCATTTTATTCAGCTCTGTATACCTCCGCCCCACCATTGATTAGCAGCTTTATGCCTATGCACCGTGTCCACAGAAAGCTGCCAATCAGTGGCTTGGGCGGAGTAATACAGAGCTCAGCATTCAGAGATCTGCAGCAGAGAAAACAGTGATTTTATCAAAACTGCTGCAAATATCCCAGTAAGCGATACATCACTGGAATCCGGGTCTTTGCCCTAAATCATGCTGATCTCAGATGGTGTAGAAAAAATCTTGTGACATATTCTCTTTTTAAGTAGAAATATTTTTCCTGATCAGTATGGACCACATCGTTACTATGGACAGTCATCTCTTTGGCCTAGTGGACCTTTAGGGGGGCAACTCAATAAATTGACCCTTTATATTATAAATTGACCCTTTATATTCTAAAATAATCGAATTGCTTCTGAAATGAGTAGAATTGGTTGGAATATATTTGTACATGCCGTTTTATCAGTGATGACAGTCGTCTTTGGCACCTAGATGGGAGTGGGAATACAGCCTCTTACCTGGCGATATCCACAGCTCTGATTAGCCAGCCCGGTGCGATATCACATGGGCATCACACGGCAACGAGGACATTTAATCAAAATTAGAGTCGAAAATGCTGCCAGGTAAAAAGCGAGACTACCTCTCCCTTCCAGTGGCCACAGACTATTGGCACGGCTGATGGAATGAGACATATGAATCGATTCACACCAACGCTAGTTGAGAGTTTCACTTCTACAGTAGTACTCCACCACTTTTTTTGAGCTGGCATTTCCTATCAGATTGCCGTTTCATCAGTTTGTGGAGTTCTCTGCAGTGAATGATATTTTTCTAGAGCTCAAAGGGTTTGATGAATACTTCATGTGGATGCCGTATATCGTGTGCCAAAATAACAGGACTGGATACCAACCTTTTTTAAACCTTTTCTTTGGTTTGGACAAATCTATGTTCATAGTCCATTCAGGTTGCATGACTGAGGAATGGAGATTTTAATCCCTTGGAACTGCAACCACGAGTGCCCAAGGAAGGCTCTTCATGTGTCATGGGCTTAAAGGGAGTCTCTCTGCCGGTTTGTGCTGTGTAATCTGAGAATAGCATGATGTAGGGGCTGAGAACCTGATTACAGTGATGTATCACTTAATAGGTTGTGTGTTACTGTTTCAAAAAAATCAGTGTTTTATCAGCAGATTATCACTACGGGACTAGGTGTCTTGTGCCTCCTAGTAATTTTGATCTGTGTAATTGTGCACTCACCAGTTTTCTGCCTATGCGTGGTATACACAGAAAGCTTCCAAACAGTGTTGTGGGCGGGGTTATAGAGAGCTCAGCCTTCAGAGATCTGCAGCAGAGAAAACCCCAAATATATGTATGTATGTATTAGCTGCTCTCTACCATGTCAGCAATTGTAAGGGGTCACAACAGCAGACAGACCCAAATTGCCTCCAGAAAAAGTCTAAAATTGTCATTATTTATTGTAATAATACGTATACTGAAAAGTGCTAACATTCATCCACATTAGTAAAAATAATAATATAACATTTAAGAATAATTGTAAATGAAGGTGGTAAATATATATATTGAAAAAAAATATAGATATATAATGTACATTTCTGCAAACTGTTCCATGAAGAATATATGTACAGCTTTATTAGTTATTTATTAAGTTATGTTCCTTTCTGCCACAAGATTACCTCAAAGTAAACTTGAAGAATGTATGTACAGAACAGTACACGATACCAGTAAATTATTTGACTATATTACACAATGTGGTAAAAAAGTTTGGTCTATTTTCTATGATATTTTGCTTTGTAAATGTGATAGATGTGAAGGGTATTTAATGTGCTTATATACAAGAGTTTAAAAAAAGGGTACTGTAATTTTTTTTTGTGGACTACACCGTAATCCATGCCAGTAAAGCTCAAAGAAACATGATTATTCTGATGTATCTGGCAAAATTTTATTTCATTGACCAATCATCATTTTATTGTTAGTGATGAGGGCAAGTGGTTGTTACTGGAGTTTGTTTAGGGTGCTCGGGTATGCACAGAGTATCGCGGGCGCTCCAGTGACATGTTAGTGTCCCGCGCCTACACCGATACTCGGTGCCTACCCGAGCACCCTACGCAAACTCCAGTAACGAGCACTTATCACTCATCATTATTTATTGTACAACTATTTTAAAGTGTATGATTCACCTTTAAATGACATTGTGCAATTTACATCTAGATATGATCTACATAAAAACTTGTTTAACTCTGCATCTTTTGCATTACTTATGGACTGGTGTTACTGCATTTATCATTTTTCTAGAGTTAAGTCCAGATCTCTTCTGGCTTCTCCTGGAATAATCAGACCCTCTCCAATCAGCGTTGCTGAGCTCATGAAGTCGGCATGTGGTGCAGCACATTCTGCATTACTGCATTCTGCATTACTGTTCACTGAAATACTAAATTTCCATATTAAACTTGGTAACAGACACTGAACAAGGAAGACATGCTGTGTGGTTAGAGCTCAGAGCCTTGCAGATTTGTAGCTCGTGATAAGATTGGCAAGTATTTTATCTTTTTATGTAGATTATATCTATATATAAATAATAAATATATATTTATAGCAATAATAAATGTAACCTGGGGTGGTTTCCTGCTTGCACATTAATTAATCAAGACATATCTTTTAAGACCAGCTGTAATGTTAATTTGAAAGGTGAATTAAATGTTCCCTCGATATTCTCTTTCAGGGTCTGGTCTCTTTTTTCCATCGGTCAATGGGAAAGTGCAGTCAGTACAGTGTCTGAATGTTTTGCCAAAGGCCCACCAGTAACCAACTCCATACCCCACTTTTCAGCCACATGCAAATGTGACATTATCCTCAATCACAAATTTATATCGCAATGACCTGGGTAGATTGCTAAATGAATAAGATGCCGCCTTTGTCTGCAAGTAGTGGTTCAGGCATATTATTGTGTCAAGTACTGCTCATATAAGAGGGTGGTGGCGCAATCTTACACAGGGCCCTCCGGAGGATTCTCCTGTTCTCCTGTGGGCCAGTCCAAGCCTGAGGCAGGATATCTTTTTTGCATATACGGTATTCTTCACTGTCTAATAGTAAAATCATTCTGCTTAAATCTTACACATTTAGTTCACATTTGACCCTTGTAAATGGTTTCTTTAGGGTATGAAATCAAAATTGATGCTGCTTAGGCTTTTACAGATTTCCTGGCCATTTGGACATGACATTTTTGATGCATTTTTTCTGCATGACAAACTCAGATATTTTTTTTCCTTTTGCTTAGCCACTTTGATCTTATTAGAGAAACAATGTGCATTTAAAATGAAAGATTGCAAAGCTTAACAAATGCTAAAAAATCTTATTGATTCTGCGGTTACTGCACATAAAAAATTAATAAACAATCTAATGTGTGAACAAACTTTTAATGTCTAAAGCTGGCTTAGGATATATCCCACTGTGCAACCATACTATTCCTACTTGTTGGATTGATATTTGCTTTACTAATAAAGGATTACTTCACCTATTCACAAGAGCAATTAAATTGGAACTTTTTTTTTTTTACAAAAAAGGACAACTATTTGTTTATGGAAGGATTAAACTACCTAGGCTAAATTATTTGGAAAATGAGACCAGTATGGTTTAAAGGGAACCTGTCCCCATGAAAATGCAGGTGAATCTGCAGGCATCATGTTATTGAGCAGGTGGAGCGGAGTAGATTGATATATAATTTTGTAAGAAACGATTGAGCATAACCTGTGTTTTCGTCATTTAGCCCCTTAATGACCACTGATATGAATTAAGACGGCGGTCGTTAAGGGGCCTTATTTCCCCATCGCCATTTTAAAATGGCAATTGGGATAAAGGAAATAGTGCCGCCCGGAGTCCGCAATTCCCACCAGTGTCAACTGTACATGACATCTGAAACCCTTCGGTATTGGCTCCGACCAGTTTTGAAGCTAGTCGGGGGCTGAATAACCCCTTAAATGCCGCTGTCAATTGCAACAGCAGTATTTAATGTGTTACAAGGGGGTTACAAGAACTCCTTTGCAGCCATCGGACCCCCCCGCGATGAGAATCACGGGTGCCAATGGTTACCATGGCACCATGAGGTCATGTGATGACCTTAGGGTATGGTGGCCTGTGAGATCCAGCTATATAAGAATGATAGAATGATAAATGTCCCACAGTGTGACTAAGTAAAAAAGTGAAAAAAGTTACATAAAATATCTTAAAAGGTAAAAACACAAATAAAAATAAGAGCACACAATCACGAAAAGCTGTTTTGCCAGTTAAAACGCAGCATTTGTGATAAAACAAAAATAAACATAAAAAGTACACATAATTGGTATTGCCGCATCTGGAACGACCCGCTCTATAAAACTGGAACTTTATTTATTCCATATGGCAAACGTCGTAAAAAAAATTAAAAAACATGCCCAAAAATGACGCTTTTTCATCACACTGACTTACAAAAAAGTGAATAAAAAGCGATGAAAAAGTCATATGTAAAAATAAATGATATATACATGAAAACAGCAAACCATCCCGCAAAAAACATACCCTAATATGGCTCATTTGGCAAAAAAAATAAAAAAGTTGCAGCTCTCTGAATTTGACTATGCAAAAATAAATTCAGTTTTGTAAAATATTATTTTTAATGTGTAAAATGTGTAAAAATAGCAAAGCATTAAAAAAAAACAATATAAATTTGGTATCGCTGTAATTGACCTGACAAACAAATCGGTCTTATCACTTTTACTGCATGGTGAATGGTGCAAAAAAAATAAAAACAATAACTAAATTCCTGGGTTTTGTTAATTCTGTGTTTGAAAAATTTGAATAAAAAGCAATCAAAAAATATTATGTACCCCAAAAGGTTACCAAAAAAATATGCAACTCGTCCAGCAAAATATAAGCTTTCATACAGCTGTTTGCCAAAAAATAAAAAAGTTGCAGCTCTCAGAATATGGCGACTTAAAAAATAGTTTTTAGAAAAAAGCATTTTTACTGTCAGATATACAGTACAGACCAAAAGTTTGGACACACCTCTTTCAAAAATTTTTCTGTATTTTCATGACTATGAAAATTGTACATAAACACTAAAGGCATCAAAACTATGAATTAACGCATGTGGAATTATATACTTACATTTAAACAAGACATTCCTGATTGACACATGGTTCTCATGAGAATTGTCGCTTCTCGCTTGGAGGGAAATTTTTTTTATTGAGGATCAACCTAATGGAAATCTAATAAAGACTTTAATCCAAATCCATGCAGCTTAATAATGAGTGAACAATATAGATAATGTATTCATACCTCAAATTTAGAACACTGCCTACTGTTTGGATCCTAAATGAATGTACCTCAGTGTCTATTGTCCTATATCACTATTTATTTCAGAAAGTTTTTGGCTCAACACCAAGTATATAAATCACTGTTTGTTATATGAAAGTAAAGTGAAACAATATCCAAAAAAGTAAAAATGTCTGTATTATTAGCAAACAGGTGGTGTAATTGTAAGATTAAAGTAATTCCAAATTAAATTGAGTTCAGCTAAAAGAAAATCTTGTGGTTCACCCATCAGTGAATAATGTCAATGGACCTTTGAACCCCATATCTGATGCTAGCAAAAAATGTCCAAGGAATACTTGTTCTTCATACATTAACCCCTTTATAGTGATCTGTCTAGTAGTAGGGATCTGCCTAGTAGTCTTAGATTGTTGCCTGTGACACTAAGACAGTAGCAAGATCAGGAGCAAACTGGGGTTTGTAAGAAAAAGTCATGTAGGAGGCCAGAATCATAGTCATGGGCATTCTTTCTATCAAACAGCCAGAATCAACTGGACATTCTCAAATTTGGGAAGCTCTCCTGGGTGGTCGGCGGCAGGTCCCAATTTCAAATATACCTTCATATATCTTATGAAGGCCGGGCTGTACTGGACACTCAGACCGAAGCTTTCAGCTGCATAGAAATACATGCAGCCACACACTCCGGTCCAGAGTGCTGGCAGCAGTGCCGGATATTGAGGTGCGAGACTCGTGCGAGTTTCGCGCAAGTGTGACCCCAGCCTAAGGGTGATTGTTATGGTTGAGCGGAAAGCTGATGGATACCTGCTCTGCCATTCAGCCTTTGCCCCATGCGGCATCTAAGGTGTAATGATGTCACTAAATTGGGTCTACTGGGCTGAACCACGAAGGGAAGAGACTGGAGCAGACCTGTAAATCTACTCCGCTTATTGTGGTAATGGGGCCAAGTGGGGTATTTTTTTTAATTCGTAAACTATTCTGACTGGGGTTGGATGGTGAGGTAGAATGCTGGAGGTGTTAGGGGGCAACTTGGAACATAATACTGTGGTGGCACCATACTGTGTAAGCGGCATCATGTTTAGGCAGAAATGTGGAGGGCATCATACTGGGTATAGGCTAAGGTTAGAATCCTGGAAACACCATGAGTTCCAAACAGACTAAACCGAGCTGAGGACAGGAGACAATATCAATACAGCACACTATTACATGGACAGCTGCCAGAAAAGCCTTTGCACCTTGATCAGAAAGCAGTAAATGAGAGACCTGCCGGCCTGATAAGCTATTTAGACTCTAGATTCTAGAGCACCTACGTTGCAGCAGAGTTCAGAGCAAGAAAGATGTAACTACTGCCCACCACTACCGCTCTCAATGTTTTAATTTAAGACAGTTAAAAAAGTTGCTACATTTTTCTTTTATGGAGTACAAAAGCATGCACAGTTGTTAATAGTAGAAGGGATTAAAACTACAGTAATTAAAGGTTTGGTTGAGCAGGTAAAGCAATGGCATGTAATAAACCATAGTTATAATAGCCAATCCTGTGACAAAAGAGGTTAGCTTGGCTAAATAAAATCCTTTCCACAGTTTTGATTCTGTCCAAGTAACACAATATGCCATTTCCATTTGCTGTCATCCCTGTGGCAGAGGTGGAGTTCAAATGGTTAACTACAGACTCCCTGTGAGGAAAACCATGCTCCCTTTTCAGATCACACAAAGTTTCATGCTCTTCTGTCATTCAAGAAATAAAAGTACCGTATATACTCGAGTATAAGCCGACCCGAGTA
>VIAB01011116.1:46403-63804 GCA_009801035.1 Oophaga pumilio
GTGTCATTCTCAAAACTTTTGGCCATGACTGTACTACTTAACTATTTTTAAGATCTGTGTTTGTAGTCAGGAAACATTGGTTACATCTAATACCTGACTTTTGACCACGTCCTGCTTACACAGCTGGGAATGGGAATGTTGCAGTGTGTAGAGCTGAGAGCTATTAAGGCTCATTCACAAGTTCGATTTTTCCACTTAGGCCGGGGTCACACTTGCGAGAAATACATAGAAATACATGCAGCTGAACGCCCTGGTCCGAGTGCCAGCAGCAGTGCCGGGTATTGATGCGAGAGACTCGCGCGAGTTTCTCGCATTACACTCGCAAGTGTGACCCCGGGCATACGAGAAAAACGGACCAATTATTCTGATCAGACTTTGATACAGGTGTCATCCGATTTTTTCGTTTGTGGAGAAATTTTTTTTTAAAAAAAGTTTCTCCACCTTCTCCACACAGACAGTCCGTGAAAGTTAGACTGCACTCAGATGTCATGCAAGGGCGGTCCAATTTTTTCCCGTACCCATTGACTTGCAAGGCCGACTTTGATCCAACCCTCAGATCAAAATCGGTCATGTCTTAACAATATTCTGCGGACCTCTCTGTACGCCAAAAATTGTGGGCTTATGAATGGCTCCATAGACTATCACAGGTGCTAGTGTGAAAATCTCAGAAAGCACTCGTATGAGAAAATTGGATGTATGAATGAGACCTTAGTCTGAAGTCCAAGTGCCTCAAAAATTCTCTAAACTGATACATCATAACAAACCCCAGATTTTCTTCCATCTTTTGTGTAGGTGTCACTAAGAAATTTCTATGTGCAGATGACCGATGTCATATGTTACGGTGCAAGGCAGAAATAAATGTGACGCCATCTTACTAGATGACTTTCTTTTCTATATATCGTGTGTAAGGTTCCAAGCCTTGAATTTCCTTTGTTTATAGGACGGAGGAGGGTAGGGGGCATTAGGTGACCGCTGATTCCTTCTTTCACCCCAGAGAGAACCTGTCTCCCACCTCTTTCTTATGGCTCAGATGGATTATGACCACTGCAGCCAATCACTTGAAGGAAATGAAAGCCAGTAGACTATCAGTGGGCATTGACAGCAGTGCAGAGGTCTGGCGGAGCTCCGGTAGGTAAGTATGTGCTTTTATTATTTTAGAACATCTATGGGTTCATTTTTAAATTAATAAAAACTTGTAAACCACCCGTTTAAAGGGAACTTTCAGCAGGTGTTTATTTATGGAAATAGTGGTATGGCTGTGTAGCTGCTTGCCCCCCAATAAAAATGATGCCTTATTTCTAGAGATCCGATGTGCCAGACGGGAGATATAAAGCGTAGAAGACATATTGAAATCAGGCTGGAAGTGCACTGGGGGCGTGTCAGTGTACTTTGAAAAAGCAGAATAAGAGTATTGACACGCCCCCAGTGCACTTCCAGCCTGATTTCAATATGTCTTCTACGCTTTATATCTTCCGTCTGGCACATCGGATCTCTACAAGTAATGTATCATTTTTATCAGGGGGCAATCGCCTACAAAGCCATACCACTACTTCCATTTATAAAAATATGCAGACAAGCATCATGGCTTCTTTTATAACAGAAAGCACAACACTCCACCAGGTCTACTGCATGATGGATACTGACATCTCAATATCCCGTAGAATTATAATGTGGAACATTGAGTTCTGTAGAGGGGTCACTGACAGAAAAATAAGCTGCATATGTGGACAGAGGCTTAGGGTATGTTCACACAATGGATTTTACAGTGTCACAGTTCTGCATGAGATTTTATAAAATGGCTATTCATGCTGTGGATATTCACCATCGATTTAACACTAATGCAAAAGGTGAAGTCTGTGGATTTTCACTGCTGTATCCCCACAATTGAATGTGGAAATTTACACTTTGAATTTCCTCCAAAATGTGTCACATTTGAGCTGACTCTCACAGATACAATGGGGCAAACGCCATACTCTTCTTTCCTCACTCTCCCACCTAAAAGTGACCTCTGGTGGTGGAAGGACATACTGCACTTTATGATGTGAAGATACGCTGCCGAACAGAACACCCTGGGAAATATGACAGATGATGAATATTAACTACAACCATTTTTTGAGACCAAAACTCATAAAAAGAGTGACATTAAGTTAAGTACCACTATGGCGTTGGCCACATTGTAAATTAATGGCCATAGATACTACAAGATGTACTGTATGTAAATATATATATATTAATTTATATACGGTATGTATACATATGTAAGGCTGTGTATTGATTCCATCCAAATATCTGAGTACCCATCAGCGAGTATTCATCATCCTATATCATATACTGCATACACAGCTGGTATATCAACGTGTGTCCTTGTGGGATGTGTGCCGTGTCGTGTTTGCCCGTTGGATTTTAAAGACGAACTTTTCATAAATATGTCATTGTTCTAAAATGGTGTAAATGCCGCTGTTCTCCTGAATCCGGCGTTGTATTTCTTTTGTTTCTACACCTCTCCGTCCCTAAGATATGGCCCCCTCTTCCCTCTTGGTAAATCTAAGTCCTGTTAGCCAAGTGGGCGTGGTCACCCAATGACTTCCTGAAAGAATTTGGTGACCTGCCCAATTGTATAACAAGACTAGAACTATATAACGGAAACAGTGGCCATATCTCAGGAACAGAGAGGCGCAGGACCAAAAGAAAAATATCGCCGGATTCAGGAGAACAGCGGCATTTACACCAGGTTAAAAAAATACACATTTATGGCAAGTGACAATTTTTTTTAAAGAGATAGGTGATAGGACCTAGCGACCCAACTGATTTCTGCCACATTGAGTAAATATATTATGCATATGTACATGCGTCAAACATTGTGTGCACCAAACATAGACATAGGCTGACAGATGGCAAAAGAGTGTCCTTTTACCCTACTTTCTTGTGATATTTGCCATCTCAGGAGCCAGATACCTTACACAGAGCAGTAACCTTGAAGGGATTTCCAAATTATATTTGTTTTCTAGCAATAGCGCCATTACTGTCCACTGGCTGTGTCTGGTATTGCACTGTGACCTTATTCACTTGCATAGGACTATACGGCTTTACAAGGCGCAGCCATTAGATGAGAGTGGTGCTGTTTCGGGAAAAACTACCATTTCTTTTTCCAAATCATTTAAAATTCTTCATGTATGAAGGTAAATGTAACAGATTCCTCCCTTTTTTCATTCTTCTCAGGTGTTGAAGAAATTCAGTGCACATTAGAGGATCGGAAAGTCTTCCTTCACGAGCTGTCAGACATCAGCTTCAGCGAATGCAAGTTCACCTTATCGCTGACTGATTTTTTAATCATTATATTTTCTGGAGTTGCTGTATCCATTGCTGCCATTTTTTCAAGCTTCTTCTTGGCTACCACTGTGCACTGTTTCCAAAGATGTGCCCCGAGCAAGGATGAAGATGAGGACGATGACGATGACTAATATTCTGGCGATGACCTGGACATTACCTTGTTGGACCACAAAAATGCACAAAGGGCCACTGGTTGTACAGGATGAATTTTCTCCATTTCAGAATGACAGGACTTGTTACCTACAATGACTACTTAGAGGGTAACTCCATCCAAAATACATAAAAGTCCAACTATTTTGTTTCTGGTGGCTTCCTGTGATGAAAATGTCCCAACGGGGTCTAAAGTGTTCAAGCACTTTACGGAGCGCCATGGGCCTCTTCAGTTTGGAAAGATGCCAACTACTTGAAATGTCTTGATGGCATGTAAGAACATTTTTTTAAGATGGATTTCCCCTTTAGTTCCTTAAGGAGAAACCATATTTCAGTGTTAAACGCCAACTCGAATGGCCCTGTTTTATGATGATGAGGTGCAAGAGCCCAAAACAGACCTGTCCAGAGATAGTCTACGCTCCTCATCTGACCTTGGTATACCCAATATAGGCTCTGCTTCCCACATCATCTATTTCCAGATCATAAAAGTATATCAGATAGGAGTCCAAACCTCTGGTACCACCACTATTTCTGAGAAGGAGGTGCTCAAAATCATGTCCTTTTACTCGTGATCTTATTTAAAAGGGTAATGCTTTATGGGTTATCTAAAAGGCTAGAACAATGTGGGCTAATAAGTTCTGAAAGTGCTTCCTGGATCGGATTTACACACAAGCATAACCCTTTCCTAAAAAAAAAACCCTTCTAAGGGTTTGTGCACATGACACCCTTTCCAGTCAAACCTGCCAAGTTTTTAAAGAGGAAGACATTTTTACGAGGGAAAGGGTGGGTTCCTGACCTTCTTTTTCAATGTTTTTGACTGCCTGAGGTTTTCTTTTTTTATTGCCATAAAAATGTCCAAAAAGGCTTCAAGAAGTCAGTGTCATTGATTATTTTGCAAAGTATACAATGTCTTTGGAGTGGAAAACACCTGAAGAACGGTCAGATCAATTCTTTTAGCCATCTGGCTTCTTTGGCAAACTGAAGCATTTAAAGAATGCTCAAAAGCATGAATGGACGAATAGCGAGCCATTTGTACAAACAAATGCATATGTTCATTCTTCTGAGCTTTTTTCGGGGACTTTTAAAGATGTGTTTCAAATTGGAAATCAAACAGGTAGGTGGCACAACCAGTGAAATAGAGTTAGCTTGAGAAGGGTCCTAGATCCTCTGGAGCCAAACACAAAGCTCCTGCAGACCATTAATAGAGTGAAGGAGCTGCTCACCTAAAACTTGGAGATGCTTTAAAATAGTATTTATTGTCAGTATTTCATCTCCATTGGTTACATCGTGGTAAGTACAATATTACGTTAACGTTTCTGGTGAAGGCCCTTCATCAGAAGTATAGGCTATGCTCAATGCTTATAGGCCAAAGGGGTCCAGGTTACAGGATAGGATTCCTCCAAAAAGGAACAACCAGGTTCCAGCTGTTTCAAGCTCTGTGATGTGCGGATTTCAAAGTGGAGCCGCCAGAAAAGCACGTTCTGTGCAGATACTGCAATGGAAACCTGCCTGGAGCCTGGCCGAAAAAGGCTGTTAAAAAACATCAAAAAGAATGAACATTTGCACAGCCATGTCAAAATTATTGTTCTGTCTTTTTTCACATTTTTTTTTAACTGCTTCAGTCCTCGAAAGCCGTAAAGCGGCTAAAAGAAGTGACCCGACCATTTCTCAGGTGACTTTCGTGAAGAAGCCAGAACTAACCTATATATGACATAAATAACAAAAAAAAAGCCGCAACGACGTCACAAAAATCGCTAGAGAAGAAGCTTCAGGAAAAAAACTGCTGGAGTTTTCCTGAAGTGTCTTCTGCTTCAAACAACGATGTGGGCTCACAACACCGGCGTCTCACGGATGTCTTGTGCACATTCCTAAAGACCGGATTTTCACATAGCGGTAGTGGGGCTGTAGTGTTCCTCACGAGGGTAACCTAAATTTGCCGCAAGCTGATGTAAAGCAGCAATTCACAGCAAACCATGTACATTCCGCCACTGAGGTCTACCACTATGTGAAAACACAGCTTTATCATTACGACTGTTAATCCTTCTGCAATAGGGGTTTAGCCTGTGACTACTTTCTCGCAAATATGCAACTGAGGAACTTTCCCAGTCGCTTTCATCGTGCTTATTGTTCTTACCGTAGTTCTTCTGATTGAATCATTAACTTCCCATTTATTAAAATAATTTTTTCATTCTTATATTCGTCCGAAACGCCCCCCAGATTTTTCTCTAGTGCCCTACCAGTGCAGTGCATATTATGTCATTACATCCATCTCTTCGAATTTTGTTGGAACGTCTAGGTCATTAATTACTAATATCTTATTATATGCAAAAGTAGAAGTGATTCCTGCAATGACTTTGCTTCGATGAGGAATCCCAAAATTATAATCCATGGATAATTAGCGAGTGACAGTCCCATAACTAACTCATTTTTTTTTTTCACCTTACACATTATTCATCTTCCACTATTAAGATGCCAGTCGACTGTTAAAGGGTCTTCTGTGAATAAACTATTGCTGGTCATCAATGATTGATCAGTATGAGGGAGCAGGTGACTGAGGATGAGCTGCAGCGCCAGGATCAGCCGCTGTGCAACTAAAATTATTTATTCTAATGAACAATGGAAGTTGAACCCCACCGATCAGACAATGAGTGACTTTTCTAAGAATAGGTATTAATATTTTAATACCCCCAAAAAATCTTTTTTAGAATGCCGCCATTATGGAGATCAACTGATTGTCATGGGTCTGACTTCTGTCCCTCTACCCCAGCAAAGTGAGGGTCTGTCCAGTTTCTGCTTTACTAACAGTCAAAAAGAACTGACCCCCAACACAAGAAAAGATAAAGGATTTGTGTCAAACTTTATAGTTATCCCTTAACCGTATGATAGGGGATAACCTAATGATTGCTGGTGGGGGGGGGTGCACCCACGTGGACCCCCATTGATTCACTGAGCTGATCAGAGGTCTAGCGTGCGTACCTACACTACATTGTTTTTCTATAAGACTGTCTGAGATAGCCGAGAACAGAGCTTAGCTATCTCCAGCAGTCCCATGTGGGATCCTATGAATCGGGGATGCCTTTAAAACTCGGCACAACCCCTTTAAAGGGAATGTGTTGTCAGATAATGACCTATCAAGTTTTTGCATTCTTTGTATTTTTTAAAAAATATTGGCAAAATTTCAAACTGGCCTCTCTGGTTTCAGGAAGAGTTTTCAGCAGTTTCATTACCATCACAGGAAGGATGACAATGACAGGTAACACCTCTAGACACAGCTGATAACACCGGATCCACCAATCACAATAGGTGATGTCGCACCTCTCTCTCAGTTTACAAGTGACCTTTGCACACGCTCATTAAATGCCTCAATACAAAATATATCTCTGTTCATTGTGGCTAGTAATCATTGCTTTAATTTTTATTTCATAAAGCATTAGTAAATAAGAAACTTTGTCATATAACTTAACTGGGAAATCTGCTCTTTTCACTCTCAATTTTTGGGTAAAATCTGTGAAGTCTGTTTTCCATGAAGACAGATTTTCCCATTATTGAGATAGAACATGACAGTTGGTGCTCATAACATTCTATGGAGAGGGAAGAGGGGGAGCTAGAGTAAGACACAGACATTCTACTGCAAGTTCTCCTGAACCGACAGTTACACTTTTAACAATAGGACATTTTCTGATGACACATTCCCTTTATATGAGCCTCACTTAGGTAAAGGCAAAATGTACACTTAAAATGTACATTTGTATTTTTGGGATGTTCCTGAAAACCTGGTACTGCAGACATGATGTCCCAGCTTCATCGTCACATTATCCTACAGACATCATCAAGTATAAATGGGAGCAGTGGGAGAACAATATGAGCTTATGCTTGTTGCCAGTATTCACCATTCACTCTCCAGTCCTATAGTGAATATCGAAAATACTTTTACAGAAAAGCCCAGATATTCTCAATATATTTAAAGAGCGCCGTCTCTATTCTGCTATAAAATAAACAGTGGATTTAAAGGGGCTGTCTTTACTTCCCAAAACGGAGCCACTCTTGTGAAAGGGCATATACCCTATAGTAAGTAAATAAGCAAATAGTAATAGACAGGTTGAGCATTCCGATACTTCCGATACTTCCGATACCTGAAATCCAATGTAAGTCTATGGGAACAAAATATCGGAAGTAAGTATCGGAAGTACTACAATAATACAGTAATACAGGGTACTTGGTTAACACTATTTTGATCAAACCAGATCTCTTGCTTTGCACTGATGAAGGGCAGTATCCCAAAACACGTGTCTGCTAACTGATATTCTGTCTCTGAAGAGACAGTTTTCAGATCAAAAAGCGTAAAAGTCATCCCACCGTGACAAGGTGTACCTAATCGGGACGGTCCTATCCTGTTTGTCGTATTAAAACATTACCTTTTATCATCCGACCTCAATGTGAATATAAGGGCAGAGCAGGACAGGGGGCCAACTGTTCAGTCATCTGTCTATGAGGCATTATATAAATGAAATGCCTTGCTCAAAACGTACATGAAGCTACAGCAAAACCAAAGAAATGAGCCGGAGCATAAGTTGGTCTTTGTGCAATGTGTAAGAGCACGTTCACACTGTGGTCATTTCACAGACAAAACACAATAAAAGTAAAACAAAATAAGCACATACCCTATAAGTAACTTATTATTCCGTCTTGTTTCTTTGGTTTTGCAATAGTGGGCACAGCCTATTGACAAGAGTGGCGCTGCTTCCTGTCCTTTTTATTTTTCTAATCTCAGACCGCCCCTTTAATTAGATTTCCATGAATGAGCATTTTATTACTGTTTAATATCAAAGTGCAAATAAAATCATTACACCGATATTAATTATGAGCTAATTCAATGCATAAGTATTAACTCCCTATTACTGTGATCGTCAATAAGATTAATTAGTGAATGAAGTCAAATTAACCTGTTATGAGTGGCGAGTCAATTTAAAGGGGTTGTCCACATTTAATTATTATTATTTTTTTTACTTAAATGGGATTCAAAATAATTTTTGCAATTGGGGTTCATTAAAAAATTTTGCACTGTTTGGCTTTTGCAGGCTTTTTATGTTCTTGCTCGTTCAACTTTGTTGTGGTCCGTGGTCATAAATCAGCTGAGACAAGCTCAGAAAAAGATATATTACAAACTCTCCCATCAGCACAAGCTCACTAATAGATTCTCAGTAAACTCATTCTGCAGCCAGCATTATATACACACAGAAATTATAGAAGCTAAAAGGGCACAATATTTTTTAATAAAATCCAAAAGTTATTTTTACCGCCAAATACACGTATTTAAGTTAAAAAATGTTCCCAAAGGTGGCCCTTTTTTAATTGAAAAATGATCTAGAGTTTACCTCTGAATAGAGCAAGGACGCTCAATGGACAAATTCTGCAGCAGCACATGAATGAGAATAGACCATTAGGCTGGGACTACTCGTCTCAAAAAGTCAGATGCAGTTGGCATTTTTGTGACTTGTTCATCGCTGTCACAGTGCCCTTGGGGTCCCAATGCGACCCCATTCACTTGTATTATACTGCGATGAAGCAGCAACATATAGCGGACTTATGCTGTGCGACAGGTGTCGCAACCAAAGTCCCCGTGTAGCCACAGCCTTACAGTTTTGGGGTACCAAAATGAGCTGTGGGCCTATCTACAAGTCTGTTGGATCAGGGTCTAGATTCTATCTCTTCATCCTTGGGCTCCATGTAAGTTGATGCTCCAAAAGGATGTCTCATGAATATGAGGGCGGATAGTTTTTATAGAGGGCGATCTATTCGGAGACTCACCCTCATTCTGGCAAATCTGACTCATCTTATCAGCTGGCCTTTAATAATAAAAATTAATAATACTTGTTAGAGACCCTAGCTCTAACCCCAGCCCTAACTCTACTCCTGAGTGATAATCCTAACCGCAGCCCTTACCCGAGGCCTAACTCTACTCCTAACCCAAGCCATAACCATAGCTCTAACCCTAGCCCTAACCATATCCATAACAACTGACCTAACCATAGCCCTAACCCCAGATCTAACCATAGCTCTACCTTTAGCCCTAACTCTACCCATAACCCGAGCAATAACCATAGCTCTAACCCTAGCCCTAACCATATCCATAACAACCGACCTAACCATAGCCCTAACCCCAGATCTAACCATAGCTCTAACCTCAGCCCTAACTCTACCCATAACCCAAGCCCTTACCATAGCTCTAACTCTAGTCCTAACCATATCCGTAATCCCCGCCCTAACCATAGCCCTAACCGAAACTTATCCCCAGACCTAACGTTAGCCCTAACCATAGATCTAACCCGAACCTTACCTGTAGTCCTAACTCTACCCCAATCCCAGCAGTAAACATAGCCATAACTCCAGCCCTAACCCCAGGCCTAACTCTACCTATTGCTCTAGCACTAACCATAGATCTAACCTCAGCCCTAACTCTACCCATAACCCGAGCCCTTAACCTAACCCTTACCATAGCCCTAACCATATCCATAACCCTCGCCCTAACCATAGCTCTAACCCGAAACTTAACCATAGCCCTAACTCTACCCCTAATCCCAGCACTAAACATAACCCTAATTTCAGCCCTAACCCAAGGCCTATCTCTACTCCTCACCTCAGCACTAAACATAGCCCGAATTCCAGCCCAAGCTCTACCCATAATCCGAGCCCAAAACATAGCCCTAATTCTAGTTCATAGAGTACCATCTATCTAGACTTAAAGTTACAACCCAACGGGCACAAATATTTATGCATTCAATTTATTTCTATATCATATTTATCATAATGTAAATCACTTTGTGGCGATTTGTTTGTCAATAAAGAACCATTTCCTGTTGATTTTTGTAAAAAAAAAAGCCTCATTACATCTCTGGTGAATCAATGATGTTACTCAACAATAACGCAAATTCCAAGGGGAGGGAGTAGATTTTTTGTATAGACAATGAATGTCTATTTTTTAGGGAAACAAGTGGTGTCAGGTTTTCTTTGAATAACTTGTCTATTACTCTCGTGCCATGTGTGAGATATTTAAACAACAATAATTATATATGAGAAATGTTTTGTACTCCAACCCCCAAGTATTTTATTCCCCTGTTGTGTTATACACGTGTTGTATATGTCTATATTGCACAATGCAATCTTGTGTGATTGTCGTTCTCTGTATTTGTTACTTCCGGGGTCACAAATATGTTGTACATATTTGCCTGACTTAATTTAATAAAATCATTGTCTGTTCTGTGTATGTTGTGGTGAGTTTCTTGTGTATCATTCATATTTCATTGACAATTTTATAATTTTCCCAAATTTCTGTCCTATCAAATTAGATCCCATGTATCTGATTTTATCTACAAATCTAACATACTATGAAATAAGTATAGAGGTTGTCCAAGATTAGAAAAATATTTTTTTTCCAGAACAGCGCCACTTCTGTCCATAGGTCATATCTGGTATTACAGTGTAATTACATTTAAAGGGAGTGTATCACAAAATTACATTTTTTTTCCATTTTTTTATATACCGTAAACATTATCATAATACTTAATTTTATAAAGTATAGCATTATATTTGCAGATGAAAGTAAGCAAGGTAATCAACAAAAAGAAGGATAATTTAATATTATGGAGAGATTTAGGTAAGGTGGAGACTTGTAATGAGACAATCAATTAAAGTTTAATGTAGATAAATGTAAGGTCATACATTTGGGCAGAGGAAATAAAATGCAGAATTCTGTACAAAATGGTAAAACCCTCAGTAAAATTGTGACTGAAATAGAAGGTGTTTGGGTGGGCAATAAAGTCAATTTTAATGATCAATGCCAGGCAGCTGCTGCCAAAGCAGATAAAATCATGGGATGCATTAGAAAAGGCATATATGCTCATGACAAGAGCATAGTTTTGCCTCTATACAAGTCACTAGTGTGGCCACTGTGTAAAATGTTATAAAAAGCTGTATAAAAACAGAGGCAGGGAATGCAGCAGCCCCATGTTGTGGTGAATCTGGATAATTAGAGGACGTCATACCTCACAACTTAGCCATATAAATATGGAGAAAAAGTAATAAAACACTGAAGAAACTGTACAGTGTTTGATCACAGAGTACTTGAAGTCAGCTGCTGCCTTGGCAAATAAATCATCGGATTCATTAAAAATGGCATAGATGCCGTTGGCAAGAACATAGATTTCCGTCTATACATGTCACTAGTGTGGCCACAATTAAAATACTGTGTACTATTTAATAAAAAAAATAAAAAAAGCAGAGGCAGGGAATGCAGCAGCCATTTTGCAGTGAATCTGGATGGTGAAAGGATGTCACACCTCACAACTTAACCATAGAAATAAAGGGAAAAAAGTAGTAAAACACTGAAAAAAATGTACAGTATTTGTTTGCAAAGAATTTGAACTTGCTCGGTACTGCGAAGTCGATTCTCCACTGATCAATCCGCTCATCTCTACTCCGCAGTGCTTGCCATTTGAAGAGACGCAGTTAACTGCAAATCCAATTTTTCATCAATCTTCCCCAAAGATGATGAATTTGAATATAGAAAAGATTCGCTCATCGCTACTGTTAATGCTTCTACTCATTCACAGCTTCCAGGGGAATAAGTAAGAAATTGAAACCCAAACTATATTTGAAAGCTGCAGAACTTTATATTATACAATTATTAAAGTTTTATTGACATGCAGAAAACGTTACAGATCATTGAATATATCTTAAAGCTAAGAGGTGATCACAAAGGGCAATCATAATGTGTGACCCAAGGGTATAGCACGCGGATTACCCTTCGTTCCAGAGAGGGCTGGGGTTGGAGGACACACAGATGACCTTGTATAAATGCCAAAAATGAAGTATGGTGCTGGCTTGTACAATGCTAAAGACATTTCATTATATCAGCATTTGATGTATTCTAATTCTTCGCTCTCCTTATATTTCTGGACCGGCCCCGGAGGAGCCCAACATGTGTCTCTTTTCTCGGTTTATAACAGACACAGAAATTTATCGCAGCACCTTCCAGGGATACCATCTGATTCCCAAGCCATCACTTTTCTTTTTCCGTCCGGGCACTCGTAGTTGCATAATTTGAAGTCGCACGTGCACTCGCTGGGTATAGTCGGACAGCACTGCCCATAAGGAGTATGGGGTTTTGTGGCCACAGAATCACGTGGACACTTCAGTGGCTCTTCTTCAGGACAGGTCACATTGGCACACAGCCGCTCTCCTGCAACAGAACAGATGTAATTATGTCCTAACTAACCCCTAACTTTTCAAAAATTCATAGTTGGTCTTATAATAACCAAAATTATAGATACTGCCCGAAGTGACCAACCCAATCCTCGTCATGTTTTGCAGATTTGGGAGTGAAAATTTTGACCTGATTGATACTGTCTGCAATTGCCCCATTGAACGATTAGAGAGCCACCATGAGTTGTCTCTGGGATGTATTCCGGCACGAGAAGGTACAGAAGCGTCCTCCTTACATGACCACTCATCATAGGGTAATATAGACACATGCTTTGTATAATTCTTTACATCAGGTAGAGAAGTAAAATCATACTTATCACTTTGTGGCAACTCTTTTTATCCTTGTATTCAAACGTACGGTCACATCCGCTACTTTCACATTTACACTCATCATCCACAAGGTCGCAGCCATGGCGGGTGCAGCGATATTCAAACAAATGATCATAATCGGCTAAAAAAAAAAGATAAAGAGAAATAAAACACATTATATCTAAAAATTGGTTCTATCCCCCTTTTCTTTTAGGAGCAGAGGACTCACGCAAGAACAGCCATGCCTTCTCATCACCCGGGGGGGACTTGCTTATCTTTGAGATTTTTAACAAATCATTTATTATACTTTTTGGATTATATGGCCTCTGCATGTAATGATGTAACCTCTTTATTCATGTGTTCAATACTTTTCCTCTGCGTTGTTTCTTATTATTACACATACGGTAATTTACGGACATCTATGGTTTGATTTCTTTGCCTGTTTTGGATTAGATGGGTTGTTACTGACATCTGGTGAGAATTTCATGTCAATAGCACCTTTAGAAATATATTTACTTTGAAAATTTGGGACGTGTACACTACTTATTCCACCTACTGTATTTATATGCCGTATATCTCAAAAGTGAGTACACCGCTGACATTTTTGTAAATATTTTATTATATCTTTTCGCGGGACAACACTGAAAATATGACGCTTTGATACAATGTACAATAGTCAGTGTACAGCTTGTGTAACAGTGTGAATGTGGTGTGCCCTCTAAATAACTCAACACAGCCATTAATGTCAAAATCACTGGAAACAAAAGTGAGTATACCCCTAAGTGAAAATGGATAAATTGTGCCCAAAGTGTCAATATTTTCTGTGGCCACCATTATTTTCTGCCTTAACTCTCTTGGAAATGGAGGTCACTACAGCTTCACCGGTGGCCACTGGAATCCTCTTCCACTCCTCCATGATGACATCATGGAGCTGGTGGATGTTAGAGACCTTGTGCTCCTCCACCTTCTGTTTAAGGATGCCCCACAGATGCTCAATAGGGTTTAGTTCTGGAGACATGCTTGGCCAGACCAGCACCTAAACCCTCAGTTTCTTTAGCGAGGCAGTGGTGGTCTTGTAGGTGTGTTTTGGTTATTACCATACTGGAATACTGCCCTGCAGCCCATTCTTCGAAGGCAGAGGATCATGCTCTGCCTCAGTATGTTACAGAACATGTTGGCATTCATAGTTCCTTCAATGAACTGTAGCTCCACACTTCCGGCAGCACTCATGCAGCCCCAAACCATGACACTGCCACCACCATGCTTGACTGTAGGCAAAACACACTTGTCTTTGTGCTACTCAACTGGTTGCTGCCACGCATGCTTGACACCATCTGAACCAAATAAGTTTATCTTGGTCTCATCAAACCATAGGGCGTAGTTCCAGTAAGCCATGCCCTTACTCCACCCCTTTAACCTCTGAAGCAATGCTTGCAGCACTCATACGTCTATTTTGTAAAGACAACCTCTGGATATGATTCGGAGCACGTGCACTCAACTTCTGCGGTCGACCATGGCAAGGCTAGTTCTGAGTGGAACCTGTCTTGTTACACCGCTGCATGGTCTTGACCATCGTGTTGCAGCTTAGTGTAAGGGTATTGGCAATCTTCTTATAGCCTATGCCATCTTTATGTAGAGCAACAGTCTTGTCTTCAGACCCTCAGAGAGTTCTTTGCCATGAGGCACCATCTTGAACTTCAGTGACCAGTATGAGTGCGTGTGAGAGCGATAACACCAAATGTACCACCCCTGCTCTCCATTCACACCTGACACCTTGTCTTGTAACACTAATGAGTCACATGACGTCGGGGAGGGAAAATGGCTAATTTGGCACAATTTGACCATTTTCACTTAGAGGTGTACTCACTTTTGTTGCTAAAAGTTTCAACATTAATGGCTGTGTGTTGAGTTATTTAGAGGGCACTCTAAATTTGCACTTTTATACAAGCTGTACACTGGCTACTTTACATTATATCAAAGTGTCAGATCTTCAGTTTTGTCCCATGAAAAGATATAATAAAATATTTACAAGAATGTCAGGGGGTGTACTCACTTTTGTGATATACTGTATAAATGAAAAACTGAATGTCCCCTATTAAACCCATGAAAGACAAGATTCAAACTGACATGTTGTGTAGCAGTGAATGCACAGAAGTGCAATATATTTTAACTATTGATCAACAGGGATTGGATGAAAAAACTGAGCCAGTAATAATTGAGAATCAGGCTCACACTAGTAAGTAATGGACAGTATGCAAATATAGTGTCTACTTTCTTGTATATGAAGTTAAGGGTATGAACACCTTGAGTCTTTTGATGCTGATCAGCTTTAACATCCATGACAAAAAACTCCTTGTGAACATACCCTTGATGGTACTGTATGTGCACGTAGCACCATTTTCAGGTTGATTCCGCCTGAAATCTTACTAAAAAAAGCCTCCAAATTACTCCGTAAAATGAACATAATGCGTAATCATATCAAAAAGACATTGCTGTGCACCAGTTCCATCTTGTGTCACTGTTTTTTAACCACTTCTGGGTTTGGAAACCTTGAAGCCGTCAAAAAAGAGGCAGCTTCTGCTAGGAAAGGAAGCGTCCCGCTCTCTATACTTGAAAGGCAGCAAAACTGCCGACGAATCCACTTAGGAAAACGAGCCTGATGACGCACTTACAGCTTCTCAGACTCACACTGTATTTCCAATCAAGTAGCACCTTCCACCCTGGCTGATTGACAGGTCATTTGCTCTGGTACACTGGTCACTGACCTGTCAATCAGCCAGTGGAGGGTGCTGCTTATTAGGAAATATAGCGTAAGGCTAAGAAGCTAAGAAGCTGTAAGTACGTCATCACGCAACAATTCACTTCCAGACTGAGCTTCAAAACACAATTTCTCAGAGCTGAACCAGAACTTTTGGATCATAAAAAGGATTGACTGGTTTATATTTTACACAATCATATAAATTATTTGGAAGGTAAAAGTTGTTGATGGGTTCCCCTTAATAAACTTACGTGAATCATATCTGGGATCACAATATAGAGGGTTGTAACTGGACATTCTGAAGTCTGGTATGCATGTACGCTTAGTGATACAGTCACACGTTCCCATGACTTTATAACAACCTGACTGCTCCGGACAGTTCTCATCATCATCTTCAAAGTAATCTAATGATCTTTTGTAACCAGGCATAGCTGTAGCAGAGAAAAATAAGAAGAAATGATTTGGACATATATTGCACATATACAGTACTGTGCAAAAGTTTTAGACAGGTGGAAATCATACTGCAAAGCAAGAATGCTGTCATAAATAGAAGTGTTAATAGTTTATTTTTTATCAATTAAAAAAAAATGCAAAGTGAAAAAACAAAAGAGAAATCTAAATCACATTAACATTTGGTAATTGCCCTTTACCTTCAAAACAGCATCAATCTTTTCTGTACATTTACTCAAAATGGGGTACTTTGTAGGATTACAGTCAGGACTATGACTAACCAATTAAACCAGACAGGCGATAATGACTGTCAATTTCATGTGTAATTAGCCGAAACAGAAACAGTTGTGTTGGGGTGATGAACAGACAACCTCTGCTACAAAGGTGAGGTTGTGGAGGACAGTTTCATATTACAGGTCATAAATGACAGCATGACTGAGCACAGCAATGAGACACAAGGTAGATATACCATAACTCCCATCCATCCCAGATTCAAGGGGACTGTCCCGCAGCCGTAATGTCAGAGCTTTGCCCCTACTTCTAATACTCACCTCTCTCCAACATCTTCATTGCTCCGTATCTCATCCTCCACAGGGGGTGGGGCCACATCTCTCTGCACTGACATAAATTAAATTATACTATATTATTCACTTCTTCTCCTGTGATTAGGACTCCGGGACTCAAACTCACATCTCCATATTCTCAGGTAACAGCTCTAGCTATGAACCACAACCCATAATTATAAACATAGGAGAATTTGGTAATCTTGAAATATATTGCAGGCAGTGAATCCAGAAGCAGAATCCAGAAGCAGTAGCCCATACTGTCCTACAGTTGTATTGAATCAACAAAATGACATATCCTACCAGAACTCATACGATTGTGCCACTTCCCCTATGCCAAATATGGTCACAAACGCGTGTAGGGGAAGTGGCACCTTCGCATGAGCTCTGATAGGATATGTCATTTTGTTGATTAAAAGCAACTGTAGGACAGTATGGGCTACTACCTGTTTCAGCACTGTATTTGGTTTATACCATAGGCTTTGTGACCATTGTTATGATTTGGTAGCTGAGGAGGACAGGAGCAAAAAACAGAAAAGGAAGCCGAACACCCAGAGAGGTTGGGAAATAATGGGTTGCA